>MNCI01005813.1:232389-257488 GCA_015680685.1 Gnetum montanum
TTCCATGTCAACTAATAATAGGAAGTTGAATAAAGTCTTTGCATGGTGTGGTTCCCATCCAAAAAGAAAAAAGAAAAAAACTAGACAAAAACAAAAAAAATCATGTTGGGAATTGAAAGTACACCCCTTAGACAAATAAATGGTCTATAAGCACTAGTTATAGAACTAGAAAGACATGTTACCCATGCCTAAAGGTCTCCTCTAACGAAGGCCCTCTCTCACTTCCTACTTCTCTTTTCTTTTCTTTATGTAATGGTGGTTGTTCTGTGGGAGCACTCTTGTGTCTCGAGGGGGTGGATTCATCTTAGAGTGGTGATGTGAAGTCATTGAAAGTAGATTTTGTCTAGAGTAAGGATGGATCTTCTTAGGTCATTTTAAGCACAAACTCCATAAGGAACTTCTTATGACCTCAATTCAGAATTCCATTACACCTTATCCATCATCCATTTATGCTATCCGTAACTCACCTCACTACTAGTGTCCATGTTCTAAATTTAATGTTATGGTCTGAAGTATTTGAATTCCTAGGTAGAATCTTGTAGGTTTTGGTTCTTAATGAGTGTCAAAGTATCATGTTGATAGGTCCCCATTGACATGGCCTCATTGACGAGCCCTCATTGATAGGGTCCTATTTACATTATGTTGCCCTGTCAACAAGGCCACATCAACATAGCATTTACTGCATCTATGGGGCCTCGTCGACATAGTACTGTAGAAAAAACTATAAATATGAGCTTCCAATGATGTTTATGGGGATTAAATTCATAGTAATAGTAAAGCTTTTGTAGTTTGTTCATTTGAAAGTTAGAATATTTCTCTAAGTGCTTGTAGTGGGAGTTAGAAAGTGTACAGATCTTTATTCAAGTATTGTTGTACTTGAACCACACAAGTACGTACAACAATAAAGATGAGCTTCTTAGAATAGATTAAACCTTGTGGCACTTAGAATATATTAATGCTTTATTCATGCATTTATTGTTTTCATTAATTATGTCATTAATTAAGCTAAATTAAAGTTTGAGTGATTAGTCAATTAATTAAGCTAAATAGATTAAACACATAAGTACAACCACCTCAAGCATAAACATTTATTCGCTTTGTAATCCTAGCATTATTGCTTGGTACATCCAATAGCATAATGCTTGGTAGCCTAGCAATGCATACATGGGTTCATGACGTGTACAGAAAGTGGAACTAGATGCTTACGTTGGGACTAGTTAGAGATTAGTTAGTGAGTTAAATTAAACTAGTTATTAAATTACTTCATCTCTTTCTTTAAGCACCAAAGAACATTAAACAAAAAATAATAAAAATCAAATGCTTTGATTACACTTAACCATACCATGTACATCACAAGTGTAATTGGGAAGACAATGAATGCCCATTAGGGCAAGGTTCACTTCTAAGAGACTAGTGTACCAGAAACTATAGAGTCCACAAAATTTGACCGAATCACACGTGAACGCTTCATGATTCATATGGTTGGGCATAGGGATACCCTTCACTGATCATCATTAGTACCTATTGCTAGAGACTCTGTTTGTTGAAACATGTGCTATTTAGGATTAGTGAATATCATTAATATCATTAGATGAACCCCAAGGTCAACATTATTTTCAAATTATAAAATTACAAAAGCACACTAAAGATTTTATTTGTTGCAAAATATATTCTTCTTCTCATAGGCATGACAATGTTAAACCATCAGTCCCTTAGGAGTGCAAAGTGGTTTATACTCATCTAGATGAGTATATACCTGATTTCACCTTCATCCTACATTAGGATGGGTAATTGCAATGGCATGACATAGAAGGCAACATTATCATGTGTCCCAATCAATCTATGTCCATGATGCTACTTCCAACTCTTAAAAAGTTAGGCATCCATGATCTTTAGGAAGAATATGATATGCATGACTATAACTACTGGGACTTCTATCCCACTAAAACATAATGCAGGCAAGATCAACATCAAGAGAAGCATCATGAGGCTATGAAGGGAAAATAGTTCACTAATCCCTTTTTCCTACTGAATCTGCACTCCATGATCAACAATTCAGGTTTAGGAAAAGATGGTGATCAAGGCAAGGGATCAAACAAGCATTAAGGTGATAGGAAAACTAATGAACATGGTTATGATAATCGAAGGGGAATTGGTAGACATTATGGTGATGGTAGTCCTTCTTTTTTTATGCCCTCTTCATCTCCAGCCTCTTCTTCCTCTTCTTCTGATAATGAAAGATGTCATAGAAGGAACAATTGTAATGTAGGTAACCAATAAGACCACAACAAAGGGATAACAAAGGACATTATCTGCAATAATGAAATACTAATGATGATGAGCCTTTTTTAGCAACTCAAAGTATGCTTAACATTGTAGAGGTAGTTAAGATTCCAACTAGGCATGTGAAAGATAGTCTAATCAAGCACTTAGACATGAACAATATCCCAAGATTTGATGGGGGATATAACTCTAATCTGTAGAACCATCTACAAGCCTTTCATGATTCTTGCACCTTAAAAAACATTGAAAATGATTGGTAAAAAATCAATTTATTCCCTAAGACATTCATTAAGAAAGCATAAGGCTAGTATTGGTTCTTGGAACTCAAATATATCTACAAATGGAGTACCATGCTAGAACTATTTAATGATAAATATTAGACATACTCTAGAGTGTCTAACCTGAATAGGTAAATCTAAGGTTGGAAACAAAGAACACATGAACCCTTGGATGCTGACATGGGTAGATATTATTCTCTCTTACATTAATTCCATAGACATGGTTATTCTCAGAGGGAACAACTTTGCCACATCATAGATGGGCTTAGAAGAAAGACTAGAAGAACTCTTGGAGTTTATGTCCAAGGGAGATTATCTGAACTAAGAGCTCATGAAATACAAAGGTTGATAAAGCAAGTTGAAAAAGAAGACTGTGAGTTGCAAAAAAGGGAAAGTTCTGAAGAATATAATAGGGGTCCTTCCATAAGGAAAACGGAGGTTTGATTTTATGATGAGCAGCAGTCACCACTCGATGAAGTGATGAACAGGAAAACCTTGTTTATCCAAAAAAAAAATTTCTAATATTTTGGAAAAGGTTGATAAATTATGGAACTCTTTGGATAAGAAATTCCAAACCACTATGAAAATTGATAAAGAATCCAAAGAGTAGATTAGTGATGATGACTGTAGGAGGTTGAAAGATGCTGAATGTGCCTACCAAAGAGGCAAGGGCAAAGTTGTTGTAGTAGAAGAAGTTGTGGAGAAAAATTCCAAAGATGATGGTGGATGTGACATTTGTCAATATGATCATCCCATGGGCTATTTCCTTGTGGTGTCACACTTAGAAGAGTCTGGGATATATGCAGTAAATCTGTGACTAGTAAGGAGGTAAGCACCCAAACGATTGCCTTACCCTTAAGGCAATCTAAGGCATTTCCACTAGCAACAATAAGTTTACTATCCAAGTGAAGCTCCACCACAACCATATGAGAAATATCAATAGTGGCATCAACCATAGTCATGGGGAATGCCACCATCAAGACAACCATACCCTTACAAGCAACGAGATCCATATGGGTACTATGTTTAGCAGCCCATTTCTCCATGAAGCTTTGCAAGCGATGCCTCATTTCTGCATCACTATTATCCTCCAGAGTACCATCAAACTCATTCACCATCTACTTAATGGGAGAACCCATATCTATACCAACCTTTACATCCATCTACACACATCCCTCTCCCCTTAACCTAGTTACCTCCTACTCTGTCGATGCAAGGTGAAATTCTCCAATAGCCATAGCAACAAAATGCTACGAGGGCCATACATTTATAACTAGCCTTCCATCCAAGTGGTTTAGACAATCGATCTAGGAAACAACCATTTTTTTGACTGAACAATCCTCCTAAACCATCACAACCTAATATGGTTGGTCATCCTATATCTCCAACACCCTCATCCTTTACATCAAACACATTCAAGAGCCCTTCAAACCAAATGGCACATCAAATTTGCATTGTGATGTTAACTTATGATATTTATAATTAGATCAAGTCTGGCAACCTTTCCATAAAAATATATAACCCAAGAATCCTCTTGTTTACTTATAGATCATTGAACATGAGCTATGCAAGGCTCTTCTTGATTTTTGTTCCACTGTCAATCTCATCTCCTATGACATGTATAAGGCCTAGAACCTACCACCTCTCAAGAAGAGCAACATCCATTTAGAACTAGTCAATCATGGTTCCTTTGGGATTAGTGGAGTACATTGTGATCATAGTTTGTAGGTGGTCCTATCCTACCAATCTTTTAGTGATCAAAGTTAAAAACTACAAAGGTGACTTCCCTATCATTATGGGAGGGGCTTAGCTAAGCACGATTGATGCACGTATGAGCATAAGAGACCTCTCCTTGAAAATATTCAAGGAGAATGAATTTGTATGACTTAAGAAGAAACATGTTCCACACATCACATATAGTGATAATGGGTGCAATTGCACGTAGAAAATTTGGTCCATTAAAAGTACATACATTAAAGCATGTAATCAATGTGGACATGAAACTAACATTCAAAGGTTCCTGTATGCAATAACCACAAAACAAAGAGGGCACCTAGTGGCTAATAGCTAACTCTAACAATAGCATACTATGCATGAAACCTAGTAAGTGCTTAACATGCACCTATGTCAAAAGCATGGATGAAATTAACTAAGTTCATCACCAACTCTCTAATGATAAAGATGATGATACATACTGGGGAGAGTTGGAAATCCTTGATAATTTCAAGGAGGAGTCCCTAGAGTTAAAAAATTTACTAGCCAACATGAAGTATGCATTTTTAAACAATGGCAAGTTAGTTATAATCAATGCAGATCTTGCTCCTAAATAAAAAGAAAAGTTGTTGAATGTGGTCAACAACCTTTTCTTGGTCATATTCCAAACTAACTAGAATTTATCCAAGGATATGCTAGCATCATATTTACATTGACTTAGCTATGAAGCCAAGAAGGTAGCCACAACTATGGTTAAACCCCAAATTGAAGTAGATTGTTAAAGAGGAAATAGAATAACTCCTTAAGGCAGGGTTCATCTATCCCATTGCGGATAGTGAGTGGGTTAGCCCACTCATAATTGTGCTAAAGAAAGGTGGAAAGTACTAGGCCTACATCAACTTTAGGCTATTGAATATGACATTATTTAAAGATCATTTTTCATTGTCATTTGTGAACCAACTATTGAACACCATTTTTGGGCATTGATATTATAACTTCTTAAATGGTTATAGTGACTATAACCATATCCAAATTGTGTTAGAAGATCAAGCCAAAATAACATTCATGAGTCCCTATGGGACTTTTGCATATTATAAGATGTTATTCAGTCTATGCAATGCCCCTACAACATTCCAACACCTGATCCTTAGTATCTTTTAATAATAGATTGGTAGTAGGGTAAAAGTCTTTATTGATGACTTCTCTACCTATGGAGCTACATTTGAGCAAGCCCTAGATTGCCTTGAGTAGGTATTAAAAGGATGTGTTGAAAAAAAGTTGAGGCTCAATTGGTAGAAAAGCAATTTAATGGTCCAAGAAGGCATAGTCTTGGGGCATATAATTACTCAGGTAGGGATTGAGGTAGACCTGAAAAAGATAAGGGTCATCCAAGGAATCACACACCAACCAAAGACAGTTAAAGATGTTTGATCATTCCTTGGACACATTGGCTACTACCAGTGATTCATAGAGAATTTCTGTAAGATTATAAAGCCATTGGTCAAGCTCACAAAGAAAGATGTTCCATTTGTTTGGACCAAGGAGTATGAACATGCATTCTAACTACTAAAGGATAAACTTGTAGAAACTCTAATTCTAAAGGTACTAGACTAGTCCAGGACATTTCATATAATGACAAATGGATCTAGTTGTGCCTTGAAAGTAGTGCTTACATAGTTAGATGATAAGAAACATCCATATTACATCCACTACATGAGTTGAAGCATTGTGGGTGCACAATTGAATTACACCACAACTGAGAAAGGACTGTTGGTAGTGGTATATGCTCTTAAAAAGTTTAGGCACTATGTGCTTGGATACAAAGTATTTGTGCATACAAATCATAGTGCCATCTGCTTCCTAACAAAAAAGCCAACGATAAGCCCTCATATCATATGGTGTCTTGTGATCTTGCAGAAATGCGATCTCACAATGATAGATTGGAAGGGGATTGAGAATGTTGTCACTGACCACCTCTCTCAATTAAGATTGGATAATAAAGAAAAGGAGAGTCTGCTGCTTGATAAATTTCTAAATGAAATTCTCTTTAGAGGAGTAATAAATGACCAAGTGTCTGGTGAGTCAAAATGGTATAATGGCATCCTCACTTACCTTCTCAATCAGGAGATGCAACAGGATTTGGACTTTAGGAAAAAATAATAGTTTCTTTATCAGGCAAAGTACTTCATGGAAATCAATAGATACCTTTACGTGATGTGCATTGATGGCTTGGTCCATTGGAATGTGCTTGATACATATCAATTGCATGTTCTTTAGGATGCTCACAAAGGCCCTTGTAGAAGCCACTATGTAGGGAGACACATAGGCATAAAAATATTGATGGTAGGATACTATTACCCTACAATCTTTATAGATGTCCATCAATTTGTCTGATCTTGTGAACATTGTCAAAGAGATGGTGTGATGACTACTTAAATGGAGGATCCTTAATAGTGGATTCAATCACTAGAGCCCTTCGACATATGGGGCATAGACTTCATGGGTCCCATCATACCCATGTTCAATGGAAAATCATACATCATCATAGCTGTAGACTACTACACCAAATGGGTAGAAGTAGTAGTTGTCACTAATTGTACATCTTTAACTAGTGCTAGATTTGTACAACAACATATTCTAAATAGGTTTAGGGTGCCATGTGCACTGATTTCTAACAATGAAACTCATTTTATAGGTACAAATTTTCAAAAACTCATGCAACACTTAGGGGTTGAACATAAATTAACAACACCCTATCACCTCCAAGCTAATAGCCAAGCAGAGGTAACTAATAGGTAGATCACAAAAATTCTAACAAGAACTATTAGCAAATATAGGAGAGATTGGAGCATAAAACTCAACAATTCTCTTTGGGCCTATCGCTAAACATGAAAACTTCCTATTGGCTACTCTCCCTATGAGTCAGTGTATAGGAAATGTCCAATGCTCCTAATTCAATTCGAGCTCCATACACTCTCAAAAACCTATGAACTAAATCTTAACCTAAGTCTAGCGCAAAAAGAAAGACTAATGAACCTCAATGTTCTCGAAAAAAAATAATTAGTAGCCTTATCTTTGAATGAAGCACACAAGGCATTCAAAAAACAATGACATGACCTTAAAATAAGGAAAGTAAAATTTCAACTAGGAGATAAAGTTCTCTACTAGAACCCCACATATGTACCCTAGAAAACAAATTTCCAAACGTTGTGAGAGGAACCTTATAAAATTGACGAAACCTTTCCTTTTAGGGCCATGACCATATACAAACCCAAGAGCCCAATTAAAAGGTAGTTCATCAACATCCAACAAGTAAATCTTTTCCATGAGCCTAAGTAAGCTAGTGCAACAAATACCTCAACAAATGGACAACCATGCTCAATTTTTTAAATCTCATCCTTCCAACTTAGTCATGGGAAAGATGGCCATCCATGCTAATCATTCATATGGCTTCTCATTTTTTCTATTTTTTGTTTTTCACATTTTTTATTTTGAAAGTTATTTATTTTACAAATTTTTGATTTTCAAAATTTTTTCTATTTTTACATCATTGTTAGTATGTTTGAATCTTTCTTGAATATTTTACACTTTCTTATATATTTTACTTTGTTTTTTTTAGTGTGATTTTCAAATTTTTGCTAATAAATGTGCTTTATGCCAATAGGACATAGTGATGCTGTAGCTGCTACTAATGGTGGTTTGTGCTTAATGTTTTTGGTTTGGCAATGCTTGGTTTCTATTTTTGAATTTTTGTATTGACGGCTTAGTCATGGTTTCTTTTTCATGAAATAGGTAGTGAGTCCATGACATTCACCTATTCACAAACCCTATGGTTTTCCTTATTTTGGAAATTTGAGGTCCCTTTCATTAAATCAACTATTAATAAATTCATGACCTTGGTAGTTGTAGAATTGGAAAGGATTCAAAGGTTTGTATAGGATGTGACTTCAAGGGGACTCAATACTCTTTGTACTCTTCTACTTGCTTGAGTGCTTGAGTGTTTTCCTAGACTACTTACCATTCCATGTCATCCCCTAGAGGAAGTCAAATAAAGTATTTTCATAGTGTGGTTCCCATCCAAAAAGAAAAGAAAAAAAAAACAAAAACATAATCGGAATTTAAAGCACAATTCTTAAACAAATAAATGAGCTATAAGCACTAGTTATGAGACTAGAAAGACATATTACTTATGCTTTAAGGTCCCCTTTAACTAAGGCCCTCTCTCACTTCCTACTTCTCTTTTCTTCTCTTTATGGAATGGTGGTTGTTCTGTGGGAGCACTCTCATGTCTTGAGGGGTGTATTGATTTTGGAGTGGTAATGCAGAGTCACTAAAAGAGGTTGGTTTTTTCTAGACTAAGGATGAATCTTCTCAGGTCATTTTATACACACATTCCACAAGGAACTTCTTATGACCTTAGTTTGGAATTCCATTTCACCTCTTCATCATCCATTTACACTAAGTGTAGCTTACTTTACTAGTGAAGTCCATGTTCTTGATTTCATGTCTTGTTCTGATGTATTTGAATGCTCAAGTATAATCTTTTAGGTTTTGATTCTTAACTTTAATCAACCATTAGTCACCTATGGGGCCCACGGACTCCTTAGGTTGAGGTTATGCAATAGAAAACAAGGCATGTGCCTACTATAGGGAGGACCAACTTGTATATTGTGTGGTTGGGTTCATTAAGCACCTTATCCCTAGGTATTTTTCCAATTTGAATATTTTGTAAATCCATCTTCTACATCACACCATGTACTCCTTTACATATTTTGATCATAAATGCATTCTCCATCAAATTTTTTTAATTTTTTCAATGTTTCAATTTTTGAGCTTTCAAAGACCCTCTTTAATGATTCTATCATATTCTTGGCTTTTCTAGAACTCCATGGACCTCAATTTCATTAACAAATTCCTTATATTTCTCAAGATATTCAAATTTCAAATTTTTGGCATATATGGGCCCTTGTCGATAGAGCAAATCCATATACGAGGCCTTGTTGACAAACTAAACCCATATACGAGGCTTCATATATAGGGCCTTGTCAACATGGTGGAAAGATACTATATATATGCACAACCCCACTTTGAAAATTTTACATTTTCTTACAAACACCAAGGGAGTTTTTCTTTTTTCTCAAAGCCCAAAACCTTCTAGAGCCCATAACTTTCAAACCATTTATCAAAATCACTTTGTTCTTTGACCTTGTAGCTACTAGAGGTAAGCTCTTTATTGTGGGGGGCTACAAATGTTCCATTTTTGATAGAAATTTTTTCATAATTTTTCTAACTCCCAAAAAGGTTTAACTAAAAAATCAACTATTAAACACTAAATTTCAAAAGTTAAATCTTTCCAACAAGCACCAGTGACATCTACAATAAAAAAATTATTAAAATAATAATAAAATAATCAATCTACCATGGTACAAACTTAACCAAAGTGTAACTAATTAACGAGAGAAGGTATTCAAAAATTTAAAGTTACACATTATATCTACTAATCCATGGATGTGTTATGACCATAGTTGACACCAAAAGAAAAGCACATGTAGGAAGCAAGACCATCTCAACCAAGGAAGAAGTTGTACTAACCTAAATTGTCAGTGTAAGGATGGAAGGGAGAAAAACATTGAAAGATCATCGGGCAGACACAGCTAACCCTACCTTCGCCCAAGGGGAAGCTAGAAAAGTAAAGGAAGGCAGAGTGCCTTGGATGGTTTGCATACAAATCAACCAAGGACTTCCCCGAGCGTAAGCTATAGCTAGTGCTGGGGTTATCGTAAATGATGTAAACGGAATGTAAACAGAATGCAAATAGTGACACGAAATGTAAACAGAGCACAGAGCTTAAACAGAGACTGAATTGTAAATGAAGCGTAAATAGAGCTATATTGTAAACAAAGCATAAACAGAGTAAAAAATATAAATGGAAGGCAATAATGAAACTGTATTGTATTGTTTAACAAGAGTGTGCACCGGTCAGAGCATAGTTGCATGTGTTATAGCAAGTCAAGCGCTAAGCCTCGGAGTGATGTGGTGATGTGTTTGCAGGTGCTTGGATGCTAGGAGTTAGAGTGTGCCGAGTGCCCAAGGATTGCTGGTCTAAGTCTCTTAAGCAATTTTATTCAAAAATTGCCCACCCTGTTTATGTGAATTGATAAGGTATTTATAGGGTTGGGTCAAGATCAGGCACGGAATTCAAGAATGGAATCAACGGCTGGGAGATGAGAGGAAAATAGATCTAGCGACATGTGTCCAATGGACAACTATGCGTGATTTGGACATGGGTTGGCAAGCTACATTCTTGACCAGGTTCATTGCATTTTACAACTCGTGGGTTACTCAAGCCCATGGGAGTACATACAATTTAGACCATGAGGGCTCGACATGCCCACAAATGAAGAAAATTTACAAAGAAAATCAAAGGAATTGACTTTGGCTCACTTGAAACTTCTTGGTCCCTGAATCGACTATTGTAGGATGTCGATCTGAAGGGTTTCATGGCTGCTTGAGGTGGTTTTGTTCTGCTAGAGCTTCCAGTGTGAATGGATGTAGGATTTAGTGTGTGTTGATTTGAGCTTCAGTGTACTAACGCTGCATTCATGCCCAGCATTTCTCTTCAACCTGTGTGTCCCAGCATCCCAGCGTGCGTACGTTGCACTCACGTTGTATCCATGCCTAGCATGACCTTTAGCGTGAGTGGGGCAAAAGACACGTTTTGACACCAATTTCTAAATTTTGAAGCCTAATTCTTGAAGTGTAACTACTACCTACCTATGTGTGATCTTGAGGTAGAAATTTGAGGTTGATGTGTCTTGTTTTTTAGCCTTTTTGGCAGGTCACACTGCACTCACGCTGCAGCGTGACCACAACGTCACCTGCAACGTGACTTGCAAACACCTAGAAAAATTGCAATTTTTGACCTAAAATCTGGAATTTCTGAAGTCTGGGACCCATATTTATCAATAGTGGACCCTAAGGATGACTTTCACCCTTGAAATCAAGTCATTTTGACTTAGTTTTGAGGCTCTAAAAGTTGGTCATGCTGGACTCATGCGGTAGCGTGACCTACAGTGTGACCTCAAAAACTTGTAATTTTGAGCTAAAATCTAGAATGTTTGAAGGTTGGTATCCATATTTATCAATAGTTGACCCTAAGGATGACTTGCACCCTTGAAATCAAGTCATTTTGACTTATTTTTGAGGCTCTAAAAGTTGGTCATGTAGGACTCATGCGGCAGCGTGACCTGAAGCGTGACCTCAAAAACTTGCAATTTTGAGCTGAAGTTTGGAATTTATAAAGGTTGGGACCCATAGTTATCAATAGTGGACCCTAAGGATGACTTGAACCCTTGAAATAAAGTCATTGTGAGTCATTTTTTAGGCTCTAAAAGTTGGTCACGCTATACTCATGCTGCAGCGTGACCTGTAGCGTGACCTCAAAAACTTGCAATTTTGAGCTAAAATCTAGAATTTCTAAAGTATGGGATGCATATTTATCAGTAGTGAACTCTAAGGATAACTTTCATTCTTGAAATCAAGTCATTTTGACTTAGTTTTGAGGCTCTAAAAGTTGGTCACACTGGACTCATGTGGCAGCGTGACCTGCAGTGTGACCTCAAAAACTTGAAATTTTGAGTTGAAATCTAGAATTTTTAAAGGTTGGGGACCCATAGTTATCAATAGTGAACCCTAAGGATGAATTGCACCCTTGAAATCAAGTCATTTTGACTCAGTTTTGAGGCTCTAAAAGTTGGTCATGCTGGAGTTATGCAGCAGCGTGACCTGAAGTGTGACCCCCGAAAACCACTTAGAAATGATCATTTTTAACCCATTTTTGATGCTGTGTGAAGTTACTCACGCTAAGGGTGAGAAAGTTGCCTTGGACAAGCTAGGTGTGAGCTCCATGCCTTAGCCAAATTTTGCCTCCCAAAACTTCGAAAGGGCTTGAGTCATTCTCATTTTAAAGTGCTAGGCCGAAATTAGTGGTGTTTCAGAAGTGACCTAAAATGGAAAGGGGCCAAGAATAGCCCCAAGAAGAAACACTCATGACCCATGCCATAGGTCCTCTTAGGGAAGACATGAAGGTGGAATCTATTTGATAGATTCTAGAACCAATAGTAATAATAGAACACTCCCATCGGAATGATGTGTCAACATAGCTAGCAAATCTTGAGGTGACCTTGATAGAGGCTTACTTGAATTAAATCAGATTATGGAAGATCCAAAAATTAGTGCTTCAGGAGTTAAAATTTGGCCCTTTCCTAGAGTAGGCACCAAAAGAAGTGTAGGACTAGTTGAAGGCCTCTCCCATATGGCTTATCATCACTTTCACTAGGGAGTGGTACATGGGAGAGATATTTCTATTCTGAAATATTAGTCAACTAAGATCAATGATAAAAATCAAGAACATCTCAGTGTTCTACTCGGCACAAGCTACTGCTATACTACTTGGGTTACCTAAAGTAGGAAAAAATCTTATTGAGATCCCAATGCAGGTAGATCCTAGTATTAAGAAAGAATAGGTGCAACAGTGTTATAGTGTCAATTGCAAGGAGCTTGGTGTGCTCACACCAGCAAAGAGGATTCACTACAACATTACGGCCTACCACTTCAATCTCACAATGAGGCAAAGAAAAATCACTACCTTCTCTACTCAAGCATGCATCACTCTAAGTGGGAGATTCCTTGTCAACCTTCTATAGCTAATCTATCTTGAGATGGAGAAGTGGTTTAAAGAAAATGAATGTGGAAGGAAGACACTCCCCTTTCCATGCCTCATTAGAAAACTCTATCAAAGGGGAGGAATAGTACATTACACTAATGATACTATTAGGATTGTTCCAGCTGCTAAATAGCTAGAAATGATGAATGATAAGATACTTGCAACAACTATCCAAGAAGATAAGTAGCAATCACTGCCTCCATCAGTCACTCAAACAGCTGTTCCAAATGTTTCTTCAATTGTCCAATAGTTGCATGAATATTGAGAATGTCTCTTGAGTAAAAAAGAGTAATGAGCAAGCACAAGTGACAAGGATGCATATGTATATAGGCCAACAATGAGTCACCTTAATTAGGAATAATTAGTTTGATGGGTGTAGGTAGATCCATTTTCTCGGCCCAAAGAACATAGCTACCTGCAAGATCGAATCTTAGCACCAGAGAGGTCATAGTATCTATAGCAGAAAAATATTCACTCCTAGAAATTTTTGGGAATGTAACAAATTTTTCAGTGTGCTTAGAGGAGGGTGAGAGGGTAATAGTTTTGGTGATGCAACACAAAGGATATGAGATAATAGAAGAAGTGGTTGTTGACTGTATTGCCAAAACACTCAATGCACCTATGGAATTTGCATCAGACATCATTATACTCAAGGTTGTGTAAATGTCCACAAGAACCAAAAGCAATAGAATAAATGTAACATAGCATGAAGAACTATTGGATCAACAGGTAGGAACCAGAAACCACTTCTAGATGTCTTTGACCTTCTAGACAATATTACTATAACCTAGTCGAAATTTCTTGAGGCAAAGGGAAAGAATATCATTTTGGAGGGGCAACTCGAAATAGCCAAGTAAATGAATGAAATATTTCTTGCTAAGATTGCTAAATTAAGAGCCCAGACTACCAACCCCACATTTCTTAACCCAAATCTGATAAGAGATGAAGCTATGGAATAGCTACATGCCAAACTCAAAGGGGTTGAGGGTCTAATGAAGATAGTAGTATTCTACTGATCCTTGGCAGAGGCCACACAACACAAGATTCAAAAGGCCTTTGATTAGACCCACTAAGAGAATGTCCAATTGACTACAAAAAATCATCACCTATGGAATGTTGATGAGCACAAGGAACAATTAACTAATTTCATCCATCAATAGTAGGAGCAAGTAGCCAAAGCAAACACAAAATTGAGGAAATTGGTAGCTAAAAATAGAAATCTCTCCATGGAGGAGGTCCATCAATTTCACCATAAAACTACAATCAAGGTAGCTACCTAAAAATTAAAGGCTTTCAAATTTGAGAGAGTTAAGGACCATTATAGAGAACAAGTCAATCTACAAAAGGAAGTAATTGAAAACAACATCTAGTTGGCAAAGGTAAAAGTGAATGAAACCCTTCAACAACTCTAGCAAGGAAAAGAGCTGTGGCAACCTATCATTGATGGGATAGATGCCCATAACAAAGCAAAAATCTACATAAAGGAGTTTCAGATCAAGGAGATGACAAAGTATATGAATCTTGCCAATCTCTATTATGCAAATATGACCATGTTGATTACTAGACGACCACAATTAAAGCTTGAGAAATAGGTGGCTAGCTCATACATGTTGTACGAGGCTGAGTTCAAGCATCACAAGGACACTAAGAAAAATTTTGTAGTTGAAAACAATAAACTTAAAGTTCTTAAGGTAAGATCCATTGATCAACAGTAAACTGTCAAGAACCTAGCCAAGAGGATGAATGACTACCATGAGCTATAGAACACAATCAGGGCATTTGATATTGAATGCAAATAGTTCATTGTCTAGTTTATTAATGTAAAGGAAATGTTCCTAGTAATGCCCTATCCATGGGATGTCCTCATTCAAGCCCACATTGGTGATTCCATGTGGACTATGAATGATCCTCAAAGTAAGGAGGAGAAGATGAAGGCATTACTCGATCTCATTCGCCTTCCACCAAAGGTTGCAACTGTAGCAGAACAACCACAGCTGCCTCAGCTATTGCATGTCTAAAGCCAATGGAGGTCCTTCATAACCTCAGGAGCCACCACTGCCTAGGACTATCTAATCTTCTCAACTACCTTCATGCTAGTATAGGATGTGTTATCCAATTTTTATGTAGTTATATCATGGTGTTCAATTTTGTGTCATGAATAAGATAATTTTTGTAATTTCTTGATTTGTACATTCAGGCACTTAATTTTGTCAAGTCTATATTGTCAAGAGTCAATCAATAATCCAATACCTTCCTAATTTTCTAAAGGAAGTTAAGGATGAGTTTTTATTTAGTTGTGGGGGTATGATGAGTGTCCAAGTGTTACATCTATGGGCCCCCATTGAATGGCCTTGTCAACAAGCCCCCATTGATGGGGCCCCACTTACATGGTGTTTCCCCATCAACGGGGCCATGTCAACATAGCATTTGCTATTGTTATGGGGCCCTGTCGATGCAATACTATAGAAAAAGCTATAACTACAAGCCATAGTAGTAGCAAAGCTCTTGCAATTTGTTCATTTAAAAATTAGAATATTTCTCTGAGTCCCTGTAACAAGAGTTAGAAAGTGTACAAATCTGTATTCACGCACTATTATACCTGAACCACACTAGTGTGTATGGCAATAAAGATGAGCTTTTTGATCAACCTTGTAGCACTTACAATAGATTAGTGATTTATTTATGCATTTATTATTTTCATTACTTATGTAATTAATTAAAATAAATTAGACTTCGAGTGAGTAGTTAATTAATTAAGCTAAATACATTAAACACATAAGTATGACCACCTCAAGTGTAAACATGTATTCGCTTGGTAATCCCAGTAGTGTTATTGCTTGGGTACACCCAATATCGTAGGACTTGGTCTCCTAGCAATGGATATATGGGTTTAGGATATATATAGAAAGTGGAATCAGATGCTTATGTTAGGTCTATTTAGAGATTAGTTAGTTAGTTAAATTAAACTAGTTATTAAATTACTTCATCTCTCTTTAAGCACCAAAGAACATAACATATGAAACAATAAAAATCATATGCCTCAAATACATTTAACCATACCATGTGTATCACAAGTGTAATTGGGAAGACAACAAACAACCATTAGAGCAACGTTCACTTCCTAAGAAACTATTGTATTGAAACGTATAGAGTCCATAGAATTCAACCAAATTGCACGTGAACACTTTGTGATTTATATGGTTTGACATAGGGGTACCCTTCACCACTCATCAATTGTTAACTCCCATCAACCATTAATTTCCTATGGGGCTCATGGACTCCTTAGGTTGAGGTTATGCAAGGAAAAACAAGGCATGTGCCTACTATGAGGAGGATCCACTTGCATATCTCTTGGTTGGCTTTAGTAAGCACCTTTTCCTTAGGCATTCTTGTAATCAGAATCTTTCTTACACCCATCTTCTACATCAAACCATGCGCTCCTTTACATATTTTATTCAATAAGCACATTATCCATCAAATTCTTGAATTTTTTAGCTTTCAAAAATCCTCTTCAATGATTTCATCATGTTCTTGGCTTTTCTAGAACTTCATGGACTTCAAATTCATTGAAAATTTTCTTGTATTTTTTTGAGAAATTCAAAGTTGAAAATTTTTCCTACGAGCTCCATATATGGGGCCCCATCAATGAAGTTGATGTGTATACGAGGCCTCATATACATGGACCTGTCAACCTAATGGAAAAATAGTATAAATATGCACAACCCCACTTTGAAATTTTCAGATTTGCTTACAAACACCAAAGGAGTTTTTCAAATTTTCAGAGCCCAGAACCTTCTAAAGGCCATAACTTCTTAACCATTTACCCAAGTCACTTCATTCTTTAACCTTGTAGCTATCAAAGATAAGCTCTTAGTTGTGGGGGCCACTAATGTGTCATTTTTTGACAGAAACTTTTTCACCATTTTTCTAACTCCCACAAAGATTTATTTAAGAAATTAACATTTAAACACCAAATTAAAAGAGTTAAACCTTTCCAACAAGCTCTGGTGACATTGACAATAAATAATAAATAAAATAATAATAAAATAATCAATATACCATGGCCCAACCTTAGCCAAGTATAACTAATGAGATAAGGTATTCAAATATTCAAAGTTACATACTATATCTACTAGTCCATAAATGTGTTGTGATTGTAGATGGAATCGAAAGGCAAACACACAATGGAAGGAAGGCCATCTCAACCAAGGGAGAAAAAACCTAGAATGGAAAGGGATCAAGAACAAGCCTAGGAAAAACCACTTGCAACCCATGCCACAAGTCCTCTTAGGGAAGAGGCTAAGGTGGAATCTATTCATTAGATTCCAAAACTAGCAATAGCAACAAAACATTTCCATCAGGATGAGGCACCAACATAATAAAAAAACCTTAAGGTGACCTTGACAAAAGCTTACCTAAATCAAATCAAATTAACGAAGGTTCAAAAAATAGTACTCCATGAGTTAAACTTTGGCCCCTTCCTAGAGCAAGCACTTGAAGAAGTATAGGACCAACTGAAGACCTCTTCTATGTGGCCAATTATCACTTTCACCAAGGAGTGGTACATGAGAGAGACATTCTTATTCTAGAACAATAGGCATGTTGGTTCAATGGTCAAAATCAATGACATCTCAGTGTCCTACTTGGTGCAGGCCATTACTAAAGTGCTTGGGTTGCCAGAAATAGGGGTAAATCTCACTAATATTCCAATGTAGAAAGACCCTAGCATTAAGAAGGAATGGATGTGATAGTGCTATGGTGTTGACCACAAGGAGTTTGGCATACTCACATCGATAGAAAGGATCCACTACAAGATTTTAGCCTTTCACCTACATCCCATGGTGAGGCCTAGCAAGATCACCACGTTTTCTGCTTGTGTATGTGTTGCTCTAAGTGGGAGATTCCTTGTCAACCTTCCACAATTGATCTCTCTAGAGGTGGAGATGTGATTTAAAGAAAATGAAAGTGGAAGGAAGGTGCTTTTCTTCCCATGGCTCATCAAGAAACTCTATCAGAGGGGAGGGATAGTCCATTATATGAATGATGCTATTAGGCATGCTTCGATCACTAATTAGATGAAGATGATGAAAGATAACATGCATGTAATAATCATTCAAGAAGAGGAGTAGCAACCACAACCTCCACCTACCACTCAAACAACTATCCCAAACATTGCTACAATAGCCCAACTATTGCGCAAATACTAAGAATGTCTCTTGAGTAAATAAGAGCAACAAATAGGAACAAGTGATGGGGACCCATCTATGTACTAGCCAAAAATGAGTTACCTAAATGAGGTAGCCTAAATAATCAGCCTGATGGAAGAAGGTGGATCCATTTTCTTGGCCCAATGAATGAAGTTCTCTATGAGATTGAATCCTAGCACTAGAGAGGTTACGGTATCTCTCGCAAAATAGCAACCACTCCCAAAAATTTTTGAGAACGTCATGACCTTCTCAATGTTCTTGGAGGAAGGTAAGTAGGCAATAATACAAGTGATGCAGCACCAAGGGTAGGAGACAGTAATAGAGGTGGTTGCTGATAGAATTGCCAAAACACTTAGTGCACCTACAGTGTCTGTACCAGATGTCACTGCACTAAAAAATGTGTAGACATCCATAGGAACAATAAGTAGTAGAATAAGTGTAGCACAACATGAAGAAATACTAGATCGACTAGTGGAAACTAGACAACCAAATTTTGATGTCTTTGATCTTCTAGATAATATTACTACAACCTAGTTAGAGCTACTAAAACCAAGGGGAAAAACATAATCTTGGAGAGGCAACTTGAAATGGCCAAGGAGATAAATGAACACTTGGTCGCTGAAGTTGCTGAATTAAGTGCCTAAATTACTAACCTTGCATTCTTCAACCTAACATTAATAAAAGATGAGGCTCTTGAATAGCTTCACACAAGATTGAAAGGGATTGAGGATGTGATGGAAACAATAGCGTTCTACTGATCCTTGGCAGAGGTTACACAATACAAAATTTAGAAGGCCTTGGATGAGACCTACCAGGAGAATGTGAAATTGACCATAGAGAACCATTGCGTATGTAATGTTGATGAGTATAAAAAATAATTGATAGAATTTATTAATCAATAGTAAGAGCAATTGGCTTGAGTGAACATAATGCTAAGGAGATTGGTAGTTGAAAATAGAAACCTCTCCATGGAGGAGGTTTGTGTCCTTTGCCCAAAGACTATAATAGAGGTTGCTACCTAGAAATCAAAGTCACTCAAATTTGAGAGAGTCAAGGATCATTATAGAGATTAGATCAATCTATAGAAAGATGTTAATGAAAAGCACATTTAGTTGGTAAAGGTAAAAGTAAATGAAACCCTCCAACAACTCTAGTAAGGAAGAGAAGTTTGACAACCTATTGTTGATGAGATGGATGCCTATAATAAGTAGAAATCTATATGAAGGAGTTGTGAATTAACAAGATGATAGAATACATGGATCTTGCCAATCTTTGATATGTAAATTTGGCTATGTTGATTATCGAATGGTCATGGTCAGAATTAGAGAAGTAAGTGGCTAACTCATACTTGTTGTACGAGTTGAGTTCAAGCATCATAAAGACACCAAGTACAATTCTATGATGGAAAACATAGAACTCAAGGTTCTAATGGGAAAATACACTAATTAGAGATTTTCTATGAAGAACCTAGCCAAAAGAATGAATGACTACCAGGAACTACAAAATGTAGTTAGGGTGTTTGATGTCAAATATAAATTACTCACTACCTAGTTTGTCAATGTTAAGGAGTTATTCCTAATAATGTCCTATTTGTGGAATATCCCCATTCTAGCCCACATTGGTGATGCTGCGTGGACTATGAATGATTCCTAAAGTAAGGAGAAGAATATGAAGGTATTACTAAATGCCTCTCACCTTCCAACAGAAGTTGCAACTACAGCAAGACACCAACAACTGCCTCAACCATCACATGTGCTTGAAGCCGATGAAGATCCTTTAAAACCTCAAGAACCTCCATCGTCTATGACTATCTGATCTTCTCAACCATCTTCATGCCATAAGAGGATGTGTTATCTAATTTTAAGTAGTTATGTCATGGTGTTCATTTTTGTGTTATGAACACCACAATTTTTGTAATGTTTTTGATTTGTACACTTAGGCACTCAGTTTTGTCAAGTCAGTTTGTTATGTCAAGAGTCAGTCAATAATCCCATACCTTCCCAATCTTGTAAAGGAACTCAAGGATGAGGTTTTATTTAGTCATGGGAATATGATGAATCATCATTGTGTCATGCCAATGAGCCCCCATTGATGTGGCCTCATCAATAGGAGCCCATCAATGCAATCCCATCCATGTGGTATTACCCCATCGATGAGGCCACATCTATGTAGTGTTTGTTGTGTCTATGGGGCCCCATCGACATAGCATTGGAATAAAATCTATAAATACGTGCTCATCAACCATATTTATGGGAGGTCAAGTCATAGTTGTAGTAGAGCTCCTATAGTTTTGTTTTTTTTAGAGTTAGAATATTTCTCTGAGTGCCTACAACAAGACTCAGAACATGTACAGATCTTTATTTGAGTACTGTTGTACTTGAACCACACCAATGTGAATGGAAATAAAAAAGATGAGCCTTCTAATCAAACATTGCAACACTTAGAAGAGATTAATGGTTTATTTATGCATTTATTATTTTCATTAATTATGTAATTAATTAAGCTAAATTAGACTTCAAACAATTAGTTAATTAATTAAGCTAAATAGATTAGACATATAAGTATGATCACTTCCAACGTAAACACGTATTCGCTTGCAATGTTATTACTTAGTTTGCCCAATAGCATAGCACTTGGTAATCCCAGCAATGGATATGTGGGTTCAGGATGTGTACAGGAAGTGGGGCTAGATGCTTATGTTAGGACTAGTTAGAGATTAGCTAACTAGTTAAACTAAATTAATCATTAAATTACTTCATTTCTCTACTTTAAGTACCATGAGCATAAAACATAAAATAATAAAAATCATATGCCTCTATTACACTTAACCATACCTTTGTACATCACAAGTGTAATTGGGAAAATAACAAATGATTGTTAGGACAAGGTTCACTTTGTAGAAGACTAGTGTATTGGAAGATAGAGTCTACAAAATTTGTCCAGATTGTGCATGAACACTTTGTGATTCGTATGGTTGAGCATAGGAGTACCTCAACCACTCATCACTTGATAACCCTAGTGATAGTTTCATGAAGTCCAAGGTGTGTACAAAAGGTTAGTAATGAATACTCATCACACTTAGGCTAGCTAGACTTTAATTTCCATTGTTAATTAGATTAAAAAATTAATTTCTTTGTCATCGTTAGGAGTAGCTTAGTGCCAAACAACATTAATTATCATATGCCTCACTTTGGACTAAACCATATGTGAAAAAGCTACCACTAGTCTAAGTGGGAAGAAAGTGAATTACGATCAAGGCATAATGATTTAGATACACAACTAGTCCCATCCATGGAATTCTACTAGATAGTGTATGAACACTTGTGATCTGTATGGTTGGGCATAGGGGTACCTTGCCACTCATCATTGGCATTGTTGCTAGGGATGGTGCTAGTTATCTCAATTAGTTATATTATATATGATCTCTATAAAAGCATTCATGATTTATCCTTCAAACACTATTAAATCACACACATCATAAACCGACAATGATGTGTCTTTTATAAGGAAGCAATAATGCATTGTATGGAGAGAACATTCACTGGAGAATGAGATATATGTTGAAGAAAATTGAAGTGACCAACCTCATGCTAGGGTTTCATATGTTCATAACCACCCTGACTACACTCAAGAACTACATTCACCTAAGGTAGACAAACCTAGAGGACATGAAGTAAGTCCTAAATCAAGGTAGGCATCAAGGCCTAGGACCTTCTCAAAACCTAGAAAAGATAAATCAAGGGATCCTGAAGAATACCATATAAGCCATGGAAATTATCCTAGTTTCTAATATTTCTCTTCCTCTTCAACATCTAGTTCTAATGAAGATGAATGTAGGTATCAAGACAAAGCTCTACTATGGGGTTAAAATAAAAATAGAAATCAAAACCACAGGAAAAATCAAAGACATAAAAATTAACATAGACAAAATCATCACAATAAGATGAATAGAAATAGAAATTTTCACCAAGACATGTCTGATAATGATAAACCCTTGTTGGCCACTAAGAGCATGCTGCAGATCATCAAGGTAATTGAAATACCCCGTAGGCATTTTAGGGAAAGTTGCATAAAAAGTCTTGATATGAATAATATCCCTAAATTTGCAAGAGGCTATGATTCTAATCTACAACATCATTTACAAGCATTCTATGATGTCTGTGTCTTACAAAAAATTGAAAGTGGATGGAAAAAGCTTAAGCTCTTTCCTAGGATACTAATAGATAAAGCCAAAGTGTGGTATAGATCGTTGAAACCAAATTCAATCCATCGGTGGGCCACAATACTAAAACTCTTCAATGAAAAATATCAAACCAATGTGAGGGTGTCCAACCTAAAGAAATGAATCCAAGAATGGAAGCAAGAACAACATGCATCCTTGGATATGATCCTAGATCAGTACTATTCTCTACTGAATAGATGCCTAGGCCATGGTTTCTCTAAGGAAGAGAAACTTTTCCACATTATAGATGGTCTTTGTAATGAAACAAGGGAGATCCTTGAGATGTATGCTCAAGGTCAATTATATGGGCTACGAATCCATGAGATCTAAGAGATAGTCGAGCATGTGGCAAAATAAGAAGGAGAGCTATGTACATGAGAGAATATTGAGAAATATCACTAGGATCCACCTCTTCAACAGAAGAAGGTCCACATCTATGATAAGGAAAAAGAGGTAGCTATCAAGAAGGAGATTTTGCAATAAACCTTGTCAATACAAAGGTCTATCAATGAACTTGAAGCAAGGTTTGATAAGATGTCAGAATGGATATATGAGAAAGTTTTAGCTTTCGTATCAATCATAGAGGAGAGAGTAATGCAAAATTAATTAAGCGATCATAATAAATAGAGAAAAAGAATTAAAAAATAGCTAGGAACACTTATTAGCAAATAGGGAAAATGGCTAAATAAGAAGAGGCTATAGACTCAACCACTGAAGAAGATTATGGATGTGACATCTACATATATGACCATCAAAAGAACTATTATCTAGTCATGTTACATTTACATGAGTATTGGGCTTTTGCATTAAATTCCAAGTTCGTACAGAAGCACATGCCTAAGAAATTACCTTTCTCCCAAAGTAATTATAGACAATCCTACAACTAATCATACTATCCTAGTGGGACTCCTTAGTAGCCTCAAAATTACTATCATCCACCACAATGGAAAAACCCATAGTCATGGGGGAGGTCATCATCAAACCAGCCCTACCCTCACTAGTAGCTGAATCAATATAGATATTATGTTCAAAAACTTGTTTCCCCAACTAGTTCTACATCCTCTACTTGAAATTGCTACTACTACTCTCTTGAGTATCATTGACCCGCAACATCTCCTGAAGGATTACCACCTTACACCTCTTACCCTTTCTCATATTCTTAATATTCTCATAGTCCACCTCATCACATGTCACCACAACAACATAGGAAGGTTTAACACCAGAACATCAATAAAAGAATGCCACTTGTACTATGAATTTGCATAGACATGATAATGCTAGTAGGTCCCCACCACATTTTTCAGAAATGTCCTTTCTTTTTTATGCCTCCCACACATAAGCATAACACTCGTGAACCAACTAACTCATACAAACCAACATAATGCCAATCAAGTGCAACACCTTTCCTTTCACAACCAAGATCCTCTGATCCTATGCAAAGGCTAATATCCATTGTTACTCCAACACATAGCAAAAGTAATGAATCTATCTCTGTGGAGAGACAAATGAATACATGCATAACTAATCATGATCAAGAATGCAGTTGTGGGTCAAACATCTGCAAAGTTGACACAACTCATACTCTAATCCACCATACATTTAACAATCAAGTGTGTGAGAACCAACCCATCTACATAGCCACCACTAAATTAGAAGACACCTAGTGACTTAAAAATGAAAGTGTAACACTATTTCATAGATGCATGGAGCCTACCTATCCACTTATCAAGTCTTGTTACAGTCAAACACTTAGTTGTGGGGGAAATGCCAAATCCTAACATTCAAAATTAATAGGTTTTTTTCATCTTTTTATTTAATAATTTTTTTATCATTTTCTCATTTCTTGATACAAATTTTTCCTATCCATTTCAAATTTTTCCACATGTTTTCTTCATTACCTTTGTTAGTAATCTCACTTGTGAATAAAATGACATAATGTAACCCATTGAGATGAGGTTTTATCTATGTTATCAAGTCATGAGGAACTAATTATTTGGATAGTGAGGCCACATCATCCATCCACCCATTCCATTAATAAGAGGCTCTTACCATTGTCATAATGATATTCTTCTTCATTATCAAACTAAGAATAAATTCGTAATCATTGTGCCTAGACAGAAAAGTGAAGAACCAAGTGGGAATGTAAAGGATGTGACATCAAAGGGATTTGTGGAATCTATTTGACCACTTATGTATGTTCTATCATGTTGCCAAGGTTGTAATTATATCCTTGTAGATCTAACAAAAAATGGGAGTAAGAATATAATAAGTGTTGCCTTACCCTGTCACTAGAAAGACATGTTACCCATACATGAATGTAGTCCTCTAAAAAGGTTGACACAAATAAGAGTAAAATAAAGGATACTAAATAAATTTTTGAGGGTCCCACTAGAAATCCATGTTACCCATGCCTAAAGATTGCTGGCTTCCTAGAATTTCATCAAAAAGGAAAAGGAAAAAGTGCCATAAATAAACTCCTCGCTTGGACAAAAATGCCAAGTGATGGTACTCCTTGCAATTGTGGTAGTCTTATAGTTGTCAAATGAAGCAATGAAATGTCATTGGAATGTGGTATGGACCTAGTTTGAATCTTGGAAAGAAGGGTTAATGATTAGTTAATCATTAATAACACACAAGGATTCATTATGCCTATTGTAAGACACCTCACATC
>MNCI01005813.1:257602-270708 GCA_015680685.1 Gnetum montanum
GTTATTATAAGAGGGCATTAAAGGTGGAGCCTACTTTGGGGAGGATCCACTTGTATAATTGCTGTAACTTATACTTATCTAGCACAACTGCATCATCTTGAACCTTCCAAATGCATAAACAATAAAATCAAAACCTTCCCTTTTCATATAATTGATCCATTCTACACCATGAATCCAATACTGCTTTTCTTACACCTTCTAAAGATTTTAATGCCTAGAATTTTATCTTCCAACACTACCGATGCCTAAATATGAATTCTCACTTACCCCAAAACTGTGGATTTTTACATGAAACCTTCCAAAAAATCACAAAGCTTCATTTTCCATGTTGAATTTCCTCATTAAATGCACTTTCAAGAACCTCGATATCAACTACCTAATATAAGGTGGGACTCGACATCAAAGATCTGATATTGAGTCCATAAAACTAGAAATAAGACCCCTACTAATGAGTCATGTTTTTCAAGGCCACAATATTAGATATCCAATTTGGAGCTACAATGTCGAGCATCCAATATTGAGGCATAACCTTTGATGTTGAGCATCTAATATTTCCCCTTCAATGCTAGCCTATAAATACCAAACTAGGATGCATAGTTGGGATATATATTGGAATTAAATTTTAGATAGCTTTCTCATAGAATTTTGATTTCAAGTCTATTATTTTCTGATGCATGCCTGCAATGTGATGTTAAGTGATTGTATGACATCCTTATTTGAGTGTGATGTACTTGGACACGTTACATGATCGGCAATAAAGATAGAGATTACTTTTATCATTACAACATCCACTTAGATTTATTATTTCTTTTAATTGTTTAATTGTTTACTATTTATATTTCTATTTATTATCCCTATCAGTAAGCAAAATGAGTACAACTAATTGCGAACACTTAAGTGTAATTACTTGGTAACCTAGCAGTGAGTCATTTGGTAAGCTCAGTGACATATGCTTGGTACTCCTAATGATAGTTATGTGAAATCCAATGTGTGTGGGGATAGTTAAGAATGAATACTCATCACACATAGGCTAGTTTAGATTCTACTTTTCACTATTAATTAGCTTAATTCATTAATCTCTTTATTATCATTAGGAGTAGCTTAGGGCTAGACAACATCAATCATCATATGCCTCACTTTGGACTAAACTATATGTGAGAAAGCTACCACTAGTTCAAGTGGGAAGATAGCAAACTATGATCAAGGCATATCAATTTAGATGCACAACTAGTCCAATCCATAAAATTTGACTGAATTGTGTGTGAACGCTTGTGATTCATATGGTTGGGTGTAGGGATACCTCACCACTCATCATTGGCGTCAATGCTGGGGATGGTGCTAGTTATCTAGGTTAGTTATATCATACATGATCATTGTAAACATGTTAACAATATATCTTTAAAAAAATATAATATTACATCATACACATCATTAACTAAAACAATGTCTCTTTTACAAGGAAGAAATAATGCATTATATAGTGAAGGCATTCATTGGACAACTAACAAGATATATGATAAAGAAAATTGGAGTGACCAACCTCATGTAGGGGTTTTAAATGTTCATGACCACCTTGACAATACTCAAAGACTACATTCATCTAAGGTAAGCAATCCTAGAGGAGAAGAAGAAAGTCCTAAACCAGGGGAGGCCTCAATGCCTAGGACCTCCTCAAAACCTAGAAATGATAAATCAAAGGACTATGGGGAGCACCATAGAAGCCATGCCAACCCTTCCAATTCCTCATCTTTCTCTTCCTCTTCAATGTCTAGTGCTAATGAAGATGAACATAAGTTTAGAGACAAAGATCAATTATGGGGTCCAAATAAAAACAGAAATCAAACCCATGGAAAAAATCAAAGACATCAACATGAACATAGACAAAATTGTCACACTCAAATGAATAAAAATAGAAATTTTCATTACAACATGTTTGATGATGATAAACCCTTCCTGGCCACTAAAAGCCTAATGCAGATAACGGAGGTGGTTAAGATCCCCATAGGCATCATAGGGAAAGTCACCTACCCATGTTTGATATAAACAACATTCCTAAATTTGCAGAAGGCTATGATTTGGATCCACAACATCATTTACAACCCTTCCATGATGCTTGTGTCTCATACAACATTGAAAGTGGGTGGCAAAAGCTTAAGCTCTTTCCTAGGATACTAATTGATAGAGCCAAAGTATAGTATAGATCATTGAAACCAAATTCAACTTGATAGTGGTCCACATTCTTGGAACTTTTCAATGAGAAATACCAAACCTATGCGAGGGTGTCCAACTTGTGGAGATAGATCCAATGATAGAGACAAGAATAATGTAAACCTTTGGACATGGCCTTAGATAGATATTATTCTCTACTAAATTGATGCCTAGGCAATGGTTTCTATAAGGCAAAGCACCTATTTCACATCATATATGGGCTTCGTAATGAAACAATGGAGACCCTTGGGATGTAAGCTCTAGGATAATGATATGAGATATGAACCCATAGATCCAAGAGTTACTCAAGGATGTAGCAAAAGAAAAAGGATAACTATGCAAATAGAAGAATGTTGAGAAATATTACTAGGACCCAACTCCTCAAAACAAGAAGATCCATATCTATGGGAAGGAGAAAGAGGCACCTCTCAATATGATGATTCCACAACAAACCTTGTCAATACGAAAGGCTATCAATTAATTGAAAGTAAAATTTGATAGGATGTAAAATTGGATAAATGAGAAAGTTACAACTTTCATAGAAACTATAGACGAGAAGGTAATGTAAAACAAATCAAGCAATCAGAACGAATGGAGGAAAAAGAACCAAGAAACAACTAGGAGCAATTATCAGCAAACAAGGAACATGACTAAAGAAAGTGAGGCATGGAATCAACCACAGACAAAGATGACAAATGTGACATTTTCATATATGACCACCTAAAGGGCCATTTCCCAATCATGCCACATCTACATGAGTATTGGGATTTTGCATTAAATCCCAAATTCATACAAAAGCACATGCCGAATTTCCTTTTCCACATGGTAATTATAGAAAATTCCACAACCAATCAAACTATCCTAGGGGGACTTATTACCAACCTCAAAACTATCATCAACCACAATGGAAAAACCCACAGTCATGGAGGAGGCCATCACCAATTACTACCAGCTGAAACTGTATGGATATTATGTTTGACACCCTGTTTCTTCAATTAGTTCTATGTCCTCTACTTCAAATTACTACTATCACTCTCCCGAGTATCATCAACCAATGACATCTCCTAAAGGATCACCACATCACACCTCTTAATCTTCATCCTATCCTCAATATTCTCATTCTCTACCCAATCACATGCCACCGCTAGCAACATAGGAAGGTTCAACACCACAAGATCAATAAACAAATGTCACTTGTGCTGTGAATGTACATAAACATGCTAATACTAGTAGGTTCCCACTGCAAACTCAAAAACATCCTTTCTTTAGGATAGCTCTCCTACAAAAGTGCAACACTCATGGACCTATTACATCATCCAAACTAGCATAATGCCAATCTAGTGCAATACCTTTCCTATCACAACCAATATCCTCTAATCCTATGCAAGAGTCACCATCTATTATTACTCCAACACCTAATAGAAGTAATGAATCCAACATTTTGGATAGACAAATAAATCGATGCATATCAAATCATGATCAAGGATGCAATCATGGGCTAGACATCTACAACATGGACACAACTCATACTCTAATCCACTATATGTTTAACAACCAAGTGTGTGAACAACAACTTGTCTATGCAACCACCACTAAACCAAGAGATACCTAGTGGCTTGAAATAAAAAAGTTAACACTATTTTACAAATTCATGAAGCCTACCTATCCACTTATTAATTCTTATCATGATCAAACATTTAGTCATTGGGAAAACACCTTATTCTAACATGTAGAATTAATAGGTGTTTTTCATCTTTTTTTTTACAATTTTTTATCATTTTCTTATTTGTTGATACAATTTTTCCTATCCTTTTTAATCTTTTCTACATTTTGTTTTCATTTCCTTTGTTAGTAATCTTGCTTGTGAATCAAACGATCATGTAGTCCATTGAGGTGAGATTTTCTCTATGTTGTCAAGTCATAAGGGACTAATTATTTGGACAATAAGGTCACATCATCCATCCATCCATTCCATTAATAAGAGGTTCTTACCTTGGTTATAATGATATTCTTTTCCATCACAAAAATTAAGAATAAACTCATAATCATAATTTCTAGATAGAATAGTAAAGAACCAAGTAGGAATTTGACGAGTACGACATCAAGGGGATTTGTGTGTTTTATTTAACCACTTCTATATGTTCTATTGATAAGGTAGTAATTATATTCTTGTAGATCTAATGAAAAATAGGAGTAAGAGTAAAATAAAAGGCCACTAAATAAACTTTTGATGGTCCCACTAGAAAGACATGTTATCCATGCTTGAAGGTTGGTGGCTTCTCAGAATTATTCCAAAAAAACGCCATAAATAAGCTCCTGCCTTGGACAAAATGGTAAGTGATGCTACTCTTTGCAATGAAAATAGTCTTATGGTTGTCAAATGAAGTGATGAAAGAATGTGATGTTACTAGCATGTGGTTTGGACTTGGTTTGAATCTTGGGAAGAAGGACTAATGATTATTTAACCATTAATAACACATAAAAATTCATTATTCCTCTAGTAAGGTACCTCATGTCCCAATTCTTGAAATCCTTTCTAAAATGCATATCATCTCACTATCTTCTTGATCCTAACTTATGATTTCATGTAACATAGAGTTATTTTCTCAAATTTCTGGTTTTAACATGTGTGTTTTGTTTCACAGGTATGTGTTGCATTCAATCCCTTTGATGCCTATAGACATTTTTAGGTGTAGTTATATAAGGGCATTATGGGCTGAAGCTTGCTTTGGGGAGGATCCACCTATATAACCATTGCAACTTGTAATTTTTTAATACAACCACATCCTTTTTAACCTTCCACGTGCATAAATGTTCAATTTACTACTTTCCCTCATCAAATAATTGATCTATTCCATACCATAGGTCTAATACACATTTTTCTTGCATCTTCCAAAGCTTTTAATGTTGGTGACTCCATCTTTTAACACTTTTGGTGCCTAAACATGATTTCTGGCTTACCCCAAAACTATGGACTTAACCTAAAACCTTCCAACCAATCATAGAGCTTCATTTTCTATGGTGAATGCCCTCATAATATGCAAATTCAAACACCTCAATATCGACTACCTAATGTTTGGTTAGACTCGACGTTGAATACTCGATATCAGGTCCATGACAAATATATATATATATATGACCCTCACAGTGCCCCAAAATCCATTTTCATCATTTGTAGCTAGGGGAGTTTTTGAAATTTTCTCTCGTAACTAAGAGCTCTGCGTAATCAACTTCCACTTACAATATTTTTCTCCATACCACTTTGATTTTTATATCTTTTGAACCTATTTGAACCTAAGTATTTAACTTAGTCAGGGGAGGGTCCTTGCATAGAAAAATTATGCTAATTTTTAAAAATTTGCTATCACCTGGAAGGTATTACAAGTTTAAGTATGTTAAGACCCTTAGTTTTTTAATAAAAATTCAATTGTATTGATGCTAGAATCCCTAATTCTATCATCCAAGGAATCATAACCATCATTATTAGCCATACATAAGAAAAAAGAACCAATTGCGAAGGGTCATAAAAGAAGATTAACACTTTTGTGCATTTTTTTGAAAATTTTTCTAACTCTACAATCATATGAACTAAAGAACTTAATGAAACTAAGGTCATGAGTAAGGTATAAACTTGTTAATGATAAATAACAATACCTTAATAACATCCAAAAAAGAGGAATATAAGAAGGACCTTTGCAAGGTGCAACCAAATGTTTGAGAGGTGGTAGAGGCCAACTAGGAGAGCAATCCAAGCATGAGGAACAAGAGGCCCAATCATTTAGCATTCATCAAGAGGCTCCTACTATAGGGTAATCAGTCCAAGGAGAGGCTATAGAACCACAAGCTCCAGTGCAAGGATAATGCCTCATATTGTCCCAAGAATGCCTTAAAGCTATCCAGGAGAAATTCATGTTAACCACAGTCATCATGGAAATGAACTTCGATCCATTTATGGTGTTTGCTCTTGAAGCAATTCGAACTCAACTCTAGGCATCACCATTATGGCACATCCTTTCAGAAAGTGATGAATGTACCTCAGTGAGATGTACAAATTTTGGCATAACAAGGAAGAAGGCATCACATTTAACATCAAAAGAGTCACTGTATCTTTCTTAATCAAAGAAATCATAGAGGCTCTGAATCTGCCAAATGTGAGCACCAAGTTAGCGCATCTATCCACAAGGTCTGATCCAAAAAGTAGAAAGTTGTGGCTAAAGTGGATGTACAAGAAAGATAATAAGACATACAATGAGTTGACTTTGGAAGAAAGGACCTATTTTAAGATAGGTACATATCACCTCTTCCCAACTGAAGGGCTCAACAAAATCTCAACATACACAGCCATAGGAAGTGCAATATTAATGGGCAAATACATTGTCAATATTCCCCAATTATACTACATGGAAATTCAAAGGCAGTTTGAAGAAAAGAAGGTAAGGAAACCAACACTTCTATTCCCTTACCTAATCAAGAAGCTATGCAGGCATGCTGAAATCCTAGGATACATCAATGATGTTCCTAGGAGGGCTCAAAATGCTTCTTTTGCTAAGTTACTTAAACTTACAGCATTAGGGAAGGACCTTGGTGAAGAAAAAGAAATAGAAAAAGAGCTAGAATGAGAAAAAGAAATAGAGCAAGAGCCCAAGTAGTGGTGTGAGCCACAAGTTCCACCATCATTATGATAAGATCACTGGCCTACAATGAGCCATATGCAAAGAATTGTTGAAACTCTCAATTGGGGAAGTAGGGATGAATCAAACATATTCCAAGTTATTAATGATGCCATGTAGTCCACCATTCCTACTAATCCAACAAGGGAGAAGATTTCATTATAATCAAGAGGAGAAACCCAATGGTCATGACAAATCTTTGGTAATGTCGCATCCTTTTAGGTGATGCTTAAAATAGAAGAAGGTGCCACAATAGTGGTCTTGGAGCATCAAGATGTGGTAGGTGTAGTAGATATAATAATAGATCACATCAAAGAACCTTTTAATGTGTCTGTTATTCCCCCAAAGGACCTAACTGAGACCAGAGATGCACAAATTCTTACTGAGACTTCAATGACTCCTATGACCCATGAGGATGTACTTGATAGATTACTGCAAATGGGATAAGTGAAGATAACTCTTCTCAACATCCCTAGTGATGTCACTATAGTACAATCAAACCTCATTTCCAAAAAAGGGAAGCTAGTCATGGCTAAGACCAGAGTGAAGCATGCAGAAGCAGAAGTGCATTGATTGCAATAAGAGTTGGCCACCCTAAGAACTAAAACATGGGACCCTACCTAGTTCCTTACACCTGACCAACTAGAACAATTCTGAATAGAACAGCTAAACCAATTAATTGAATAGAATAAAGCTGCTAAGTAAGAAAAGGAGAAGGTAGTCTAGAATGCCTCAACTGTTGAAGCTCAAGGATATGCCCATTCAAAGGCATTGACTACCATGCAAGAAGAAAATAAACAGCTTACTATGGATAATGCAAGGTTCACCATTATAGAAAAATAGAAGAACATCTTAGAGGAAAGTGTTCACCAGTTGATAGAACAACTAGGGAGGGTCAACTGAGACATCAACAGATTGGCCAAAGAAAATCAAACCCTCTCAATGGAGGAGGTCCATGCAATTCATCAAAAATCTATAATTGAGATAAGCATGTGACAAAATGAGGCCAAGAAACATGTGAAGCTAAAGGAGCACTTTTGGGACCAGGTTGACATGTATAAGTAGATTAACGAAAAGAAAATCTAGATGGCCAAAGCCTACATCAGATCCATGTTAGTGCAAAATCCTGATTGGCAGCCCATCCTAGATAGTTATGCACTAGTCCACCAAGAGGAAGTAAAGAATAAAGACCCAGATTAAAGACTGCAACGAATACATGGCATTGGCTAACCTTCGATATGCCAACCTTACCATGATAACAACAGGTCAGCATAGAAATGAACTAGAGCAATAAGTAGTAGCCACCTATGCATTATATGAAAAAGACTTTACAAATAGAAAAAAATGCTCTATAAAAACTCCATGTAGCAAAGTTAGAATTTGAGGTGATTAAGGCCCGCTGCCATGGATAGAGAGATGTAGCCTTAGACCTAGCAATGAGATTAATAGATCACCATGAATTAAACAAAAAGACCAGGGCCTTTAAGAAGGAATGATGGTAGTTCGTATCCTAGCATGTAAAAGTAAACAAAATGTTTCTACAACTATCATGTCCATGGGATGTACTAGTTCTAGCACACATTAGTTCGACAACCTAAATGGTACATGATCAAAGGATGGAGAAAGAAAATTTTTAGGTGCTCTTAGACTACTACAAATTTTAGAAGCTTAGTGATAAAGGAAAATAATTGATGGAAAAGCCACCACCTCTAAGAACTACATGAGCTTCCCCAATTTTGTGTCTTATACTATTATGTCCAAATTTTTGTAAAACACCATTGTGACATGTAAGAGTTACTTTGTGTATTTATTTAAGTTAGTCAATAATCCCATACCCTCCCAATTTTTTGTAAAGAAATTGTATCTCATTTTTTTTAACTCGAGGATGAGTTTTCATTTCATCATGGAGGTATGATGAGTCATGTTTTGCGATGTTGCAATATTGGATATTTGACATCAGTGCCATGATGTTAGGTATCTGATATCATGGCCCAACCTTTGATGTCAGGCATCCAATATAACCCCTTTCATGCTAGCCTATAAATACCACACTAGGGTGCATAGTTGGGAAATAAATTCAATATAGATTTTAGATAGCTTTCTCATAGAGTTTTGATTTAAAGTATGTTATTTTCTAGTGCATGTCTACAGTGTGATGTTAAGTGATTGTATGACATCCTTATTCGAGTGTGACATACTAGACACATTGCATGATCATCAATAAAGATCAAGATTACTTTTATCACTGTAGCATTCACTTACATTTATTATTGCTTTTAATTGTTTAATTGTTTACTATTTCCTTAGTTAATGGTTTCATTTATTACTCTTTATTATTCTTCTCATTAAGTAGCATGAGTACAACTAGTTGCGAGCACTTAAGTGTAATTACTTAGTAACCCAACAATGTATCATTTGGTAAGCCCAGTGACGTATGCTTAGTAATCCCAATAGTTACATGAAGTCCAAGACATGTGTGGACAGTTAGGAATGGATACTCATCGCATGTAGGCTAGTTTAGATTCTATTTTCCATTGTTAATTAGCTTCATTAATTAATCTATTTATTATCATTAGGAGTACCTTAGGACCAAACAACATCAATCATCATATGCCTCACTTTGGACTAAACCATAGATGACAAAGCTACCACTAGTCCAAGTGTGAAGACAATGAACTACGATCAAGGCATAACAATTTAGATGCATAACTAGTTCCATCCACAGAATTTGACTAGATCATGCATAAATGCTTGTGATTTGTATGGTTGGGCATAGGGGTACCTTGCTACTCATCACCTGTGGTATTCAAAAAATTCATTATCATTACTTGAAGCTAAGGGAGTTTTTGCATTTTTCTCTCTCAACTAAGAGCTTTGCGTAATTAACTTCCACACATGATATCTTGCTCCATAGTACTCATATTTTCATGATTTTTAAACCTATTTGATCCTAGAATATTCAATTTATTTAGGGGAGGGTGTTTGTGTGGAAAATGTGTACCAATTTTTCAAAGTTTGCTATCTCCCTGAAAGTATTATAAAGGTAAGAATGTTAAAAACCTTAAGTATCTTAATGAATAATCAATCATATGTATGCTAGAACTTTTAATTATCTTGCCCAAGGGATCATAACCATCATTATAAGCCATACATAATGGAAAATAAGCCAATTGCAAAGGATCATAAAAGAAGTTAATAGTTTTGGGCATTTTTCTTGAAACTTTTCAAACTCTGCAATCACATGAACTAAGAACTTAATGGGACTAAGGTCATGTGTAAGGTATAAACTTGTTGAGGATAAATGAAAAACACCTTAGTAATACTAAATCCTTGATTAATTGTAGATGGCCCCAAAAAGAGGTGGATAAGAAGAACCTTCGTAAGGTGCAACCAAACATCCAAGAGGTTGCAAAGATCGATGAGGAGAACAAGGAACACTAGCTAAGCATGAGGAATAGGAGGCCCAACCATTTAGCAACCATCAAAAGGCTCTTGCTACAAGGTAGTCTATTTAATGGAAGGCCATAGAACCACAGGTTCTAGTGCAAGTACAATACCTCACATTGTCCAAGAATGGCTCCAAGCCATCCAAGAGTGATCCATGTTGACCAAAATCATCATGGAAATGAACTTAAGGCCATCCAAAACATTTTTCCTTGAGGTTGTTAGGACTTAGTTTTAGGTGTTGCCTCTATGGCATATCCCCTCTAAAAGTGCATAATGGTACCTCGATGATAATTACTAATTTTGGCATAATAAGGAAGAAGGCACCATTGTCAACATTGGTAGAGTTTCTATGTCTTTTTCAGTCAAGGCCATCATAGAGGCTCTGAACATACCAAATGTGGGGTCCAAGGTAGCTCATCTATCTACAAGGTTTGATGTAGAATCTAGGAAACTATGGTTGAAGCAAGCATACAACAAAGAAAACAAGATATATAATGACTTAACTTTGGAAGAGAGGATCTACTTCAAAATCGGCATATACCACCTCTTCCAAACTAAAGGGCTCAATAGAATATTAACTTATGTAGCCAGAAGAAGTGTAATCTTAATAGGCAAATACAATGCCAATCTTGCCTAGTTGTACTTAATGGAAATTCAAAGCAGTTCAAGAAAAGAAAGGTAAGAAAGACAATACTTACATTTCCTTACCTAATTAGAAAGCTATACAAGCACATTGGAATCATAGGTTACACCAATGATGTTCCCAAGAGGGATTAAAATGCTTTCTTCACTAAATTTCTCAAACCCACAACATCAAGGAAAGACCTTAGTGATAAATAAGAACTAGAGAATGAACTAGAATAAGAACCAGAAAATGAGCCTAAGCAAGAACTAGTGTAATGACGAGAGCCACAAGATCCACTACCACCACCATAAGACCATAGGCTCACAATGAGCCATCTACAAAGAATAGCTAAAACTCTTAGATGGGGAAGTAGGGATGAATCAAACCTCTTTTGAGTCATTAATGATGTCCTACAACCTACAGTTTCTACTGATCCATCAAGAGGGCAGTTTTTTTTGTGAATAAGAGGAGAAGCCCAAATGGTCACAATAGATCTCTGGAAATGCCACATCTTTTAAAGTGATTCTTGAAATAGAAGAAGGTGTCACAATCATGGTCACACAACACCAAAAAGCAATAGGCACAGTAGAAGTTATCACATACCACATTAAAGAATCTTTTAATATGCTTGTTGTGCCTCTCGAAGATTTGACTGAAGCTAGAGATGCACAAATTTTAGCTGGGACATTAATAACTTTTGCAACCCATGAGGATGTGCTTGAAAAGTTGTTGTAGGCTGGACAAGTAATGATAACTTTGTTTGATATCCTTGGTGATGTCACTATAGTATAATCTAACCTCATCACCACAAAAGGAAAACTAATCATGGTAGAGACTAGGGCAAAGCATGTAGAAGTAGAAGTGCATAGATTACAATAACAACTCTTCACCCTTAGAGCTAAAAGAAGGGATCCTTTCCAATTCATTGCACTTGACCATTTAGAACAATTCCAAATAGAGTAGTTGGGATGATTAATTAAATAAAAAAAGTTGTTGATAACAAAAGGAGAAAGCAATATAGAATGCCTCAGCTACCGAAGCCCAAGCATATTCCCATAAGAAGGCATTGACCACTACACAAGAGAAGAATAAATAGCTTGCTATTGATAATGCAAGCTTGACCACTACCAAGAAATAGAAAAATAAATTTGAAGAAAGTGTCCACCAGTTGAGAGAATAACTAGTGAGGGTCAACTAGGATATAAGTAGATTGATCAAAGAAAATTGAACCCTCTCAATGGAGTAGGTCCATGTAATCCATCAAAAACCTAGTTGAGAGAATAACTAGTGAGGGTCAACTAGGATATAAGTAGATTGATCAAAGAAAATTAAACCCTCTCAATGGAGGAGGTCCACGTAATCCATCAAAAACCTATGATTTAAATAATGAAACTCTTATATTTTATTTTTGTAGCTTAGCAATAGAGTGAATGCTTGTAGTGTGGTGTTGAGTAGTTGTCTGGAATCTTTATTTGAGTGAATTTTACTTGAGCACAGTTCATGACAAAAATAAAGATCAAGATTGCTTTCCATCATTGTAGCATCCACTTAGCTTTACTATTTTACTTAGCATAACTCTTACTATTTTCTTAGTTTAATTGATTACATTTCTAAGTACTTTACTTTTCTTGTTCATTAGTAAAGTGAAATGAGTACGACTGGTTTCGAGCATTTATGTGTGATTGTTTAGTAACGCAATAGTGGTTTCACTTGATTCGCTCAATCGTGAACTCACTTAGTAATCCTAGTAATGGTTACATAAGCCCAAAGCATGTATGACAAGCCAGGAACAAATACTCATCGATGTAGGCTAGACTAGATTCACTTACTATTTTCCTTAAACTTAGAGAATCATTTTCACACTTTATCATCATAGTTAGGAGTTATGGCCCACCAACATCAACCTATCATATACCTCACTAAGAGCTAAACCATATGCATCGATTATAGTAGCTCCACGTGGAAAGGCAACGATCATGTACTCAAAGCAATTACTAGCATATTAACATTGTTTTGTCCATGAATTATGATTGGGATACATGTGAACACTCGTATCTTGTATGTTTGGGTGTTGGATTACAAGTGTGATCAAGGACCCTTTCTAGTAGATGTTGATTTGTTGCCAACAATTGTTCTTGGTTACAAGACTCCTTACA
>MNCI01005817.1:1259-14254 GCA_015680685.1 Gnetum montanum
CTGCAAGGTTTATCCAATCAAGTTCGTCTTTATTGCCGTACACAACTTGGGTTCAGGTTACAAGTTGCTCGAATAAAGAGCCGTTCACTCTAGGACTCCTACTGCGGGCACATGGGGAAAAATTCTAACTCTGGAGTGATCAATCTGCCAGAGCTTTGCTACACTAGCGAGGATTGGGAAATGAAGGGAGTGCCGCCTCTTATTTATAGATATGGCGGCGGGACGCAATATCGCGTACGTGATATCGCATGGGATGCGATATCGCGGCCCAGTGCAAGTCGCGTCTCATCACTGTGCCTTGCAGAATATTGAAAACGAGTGGCAAAAATTAAAGTTGTTCCCAAGGACACTGATAAAAGAAGTGGAAAGCTGGTACCGGTCCTTAGAACGGGAAACCATTAGGAGGTGGAGTACAATGCTAGAACTATTTAATGAAAAATATCAAACGTACTCCTGAGTGTCCAACTTACGAAAATAGATCTACGGATGGAAGCAGGGAACTCATGAGTCCTTGGATGCTGCCATGGGCCGATATTATGCATTGCTACATTGTTGCCTAGGCCATGGTTACGCACAACGAGATCAACTACGTCATCTCGTAGATGGGCTAAGACATGAAACCAGGAAAACCCTTGGGACATATGCCCAAGGGAGATTATCTAAACTTAGATCCCATGAAGTTCATAGATTTTTGGAGCAAGTAGCTAAGGAAGAAGGCAAGCTACAAAAAAGAGAAAGCTTGGAAGAGTATAATCGTGATCCTTCCCTCCGAAAGAGGGGAGTAAGATTCTGTGAGTAAGAGGATGAGTCACCACTTGAGGAGTTGATGAATAGAAAAGCCTTGCCACTTCAAAAGCTAACAACCGAAGTGTCGGCTAAGGTAGATCAAATGTGGGACTCCTTAGATAGTAGATTTGAAAATGTTTTAAAAATCGTAGAGGAGTCTAAGAAGCGAAGTAGTGACCATGATAAGAAAAATAGGAGAGATTCAGACCATGCACGTAACAAGGGTAAGGGAAAAATGACTATCACTGATGAGGTTGTGGATTAGGATACGAACAATGATGGTGGATGTGAGATCTGCCAATATGACCATCCTAAGGGATGTTGCCCAATAATCTCACATCTGCAAAAGTATGGGGTGTATGCACTCAACCCAAGACTTAACAAACGGAAAGCACCTCAAAGGTTACCTTATCCCCAAGGTAACCCAAGGTAGTTCCACCAACCCTTAATGTATTATCCAAGTGGAACTCTGTCATAACCTATCGAGCAACACCAGTAGTGGAAATATCCATAGTCATGGGGGATGCCACTGCCTAGGCAACAATACCCTTATTGACAACCAGACCCATATGGCTATTACGTGCAGTAGCCAATCTCTCCAAGTGACTCTATCAGTCACGTAACCCCACGACATCACTACTAAGTTTGGGAGTATTTTAGGACTCCCTCTCCTGGAAGAGACACTCCACATGCATACCATCCTTCGAATCCATCTGCATCTCTTACGCCGATAGTTCCACTAGCACCCACTCCAACAATGCAAGGGGAACTCCCCACTCAATCGTAGCAACGTAATGCTATCAAAGCTATAAACCTTCAAGCCACTACTGGTTCTAATAATCGTACAAAGAGAAGACCTTTCTTTAGAACCAATAGTCCAAACAAGCTTTCGCAACCACAAGCGATTGGGTCTATGACCACTCCTCCATCAAGTAAGGCTTCAGAGCTCCCTTCAAACCAACAATAGAGCTCAACACACATGGTTATGTTAACACATACCGTCACTGACTGGATAAAGGTGGTCCACCTTCCCAGGAAACTCTCTGATCTTGGGAGTTCCTTAATCTACCTCTAAGTCGTTGGGAATGAACCACATAAGGCTCTTCTTGACTCAGGTACCGGAGTCAACTTAATATCGCAAGAAATGTATAAATCCTAGAACCTACCTCCACTCAAGAAGAGAAATATCCAATTAAAGCTGGCTAACAAGTCCATCACTGTCCCCTTGGGACTCATGGAGGACATTGTTACCACTGTGTGTGGTTGGTCATACCCAACTGATTTCCTAGTGATAGAAGTCAACAACAACAAAGGGGACTTCCCAATTATAATGGGGAGGGCATGGCTAAGTACCATAAACGCATGCCTAGGAATCTGTGATCTTTCCTTGGAAATATCTAAGGAAAACATTTATGGAAAGATCGAGAAGAAGAAAGTTCCATGTATCACATACAGTGATACAGAGGGTGATGACATGGAGGAATGCTCAACATTTCCTGCATGCAACTGGTGTGCTCAGGAAGTTAACATACAAAAGTGTCTGTATGTAGCAACTACACAACAAGAGAACACCCAGTGGTTGACAGCTAATCAAGAGAGCAACCCACCAATATGCATGGAACTAACTAGGGGAACAACTTGCAACCACAATGAAAGCATAAATACATTGGAGTATGAGCATCACCAACTTCCAACTCTTAATCTAAAAACATCAATTAGGAGAAGTTGGACACTTCGAAAAAATTCAAATAAGCACTCATTATTTCAGATCTCTCCCTTTCAATTTAGTCATGGGGGAGATGGCCACCTATGCTGATCATTTGAGGCCCTCAGTTCTTTTAAGTTTTTGTTTTACAAATTTCTTTAACTTTTCTTATTTTTGTTTTACAACATCGTTTATACTTTTTCTTTTATTTGTGTGTGTATGTGTGTGTCTTATCCATTTTGTTAAGTTTGTCACCCAATAAGTGCTCTTAATGATGGTATGAACTATTTTCTATTGGTTGCCAATGTTTGGTTTTTACCTTAAGCTATGATGTTGATACTAAGGTATGGTTCTTTTGATATAGCAGGTAATGAGTCCACATCATCCATACATCCATAAATCTCTATGGTCTCTCTTGGCTTGAAACTGTATAGTCCATTTCTTCAAAATAATAAGAACTATCAACAAATTGGTGATTGGGCATTTCTCAAACTAAGGAAGGACTCAAGGATTGAAAAGGGTGTGGCTTCAAGGGAACTTGATGCATTTGTGTTGGCCATTCTCTTGGGTGCTTGGATGTTTTCTTCTTGAGATTTCTTACCATTTCGATGTTACCCAATTATCGGGAAGCTGAGTGAATAAAAATAAAAATAATAAGTCTTTGCATGGTGTGGTTCTCATGAAAAACACAAAAAAAAAATAATGAGGATTCAAAGCACACCCCTTAGAAGAAATAATCATCTAGCCTACAAGCACTGGTTATGGAACTAAAAACATGTTCCCTCTAACTAAAGCCCTTCCTCGCTGCCTACTTTTTCCTCCCTTATTTTGTCGGAATGGTGATGGCTCTTTGAGGGATGCATTCTTGTTACTTCAAGTGGATGGATGGGCCAAATGTATTAATGCGAAGTCACTGAATGTGGATTGTTTGAGGCCGGATTTGGAATGGGACCTATTAAATCACATCAATCATTAAATACACAAGGGGCTGTACACCACCTTGTTCTTGAGATTCCATTCCATCCTCTTCTTTCCATCACTCTTTCTCTACTATTCACCTCATTGCCGGTTGTATCATTGGTGTATATTTTGGTTGATGCATTGTTTTCTTTTTGGTGAATTCTTGTGGTTAAGAATTTAACTTTTGTTTCCAAATGACATTTCCAAAGCCTACGAACTCTTTAAATGTGGTAATGTCAAGGCATCAAGGGCATAAACCTACTTTGGGGAGGATCCACTGGCATTCCTCTTTAGTGCATCAATTCATTTCTTCCCCTTAAACATTTTTGCAATCAACCTTATTTTGTTCATTTCCATCTTGACATCCATTTCATCGACGTTATAGTTGTCTCTTTTTCTCCATCTTTCTTATTCCTTTTCTTTCTCCATTTTATTACTACCCGAGGTTTGCTCTTAGTCATGGGGATCCTAACCTAATTTTTCTCCTAACCCCTACACCTTCGATAGTCACCAATATTATATCTCTAGATCCGTATTAGCCATACCACAACTCAGCCAATGGACCTTTCACCGAAGAAAGGTATCAACTGCATTGTGATTCATTTACCCTTGCTAATATAAGACTATGTTGTGTGTGTATATGGCAATCATACAACAACGGATTGGATCTAAAGGAAACATTTGGAATGGATCGGTGCTGAAGCAGTTATGTAAGGAACAAGATTGATGGCGCGCTTACGGATGGACAAAAAAAGGCACAATCTTGGCATTGGCAGCAACAAACTTCTCTCTCTCTCAGTGACCAAATAAGGCCTAATGTCAAATGTATAAAGTGTTCACTCTTGTTGTTGTGAACACCAGTTTTTTCAAGTTCTGTAATGATGATCCGTTCACATGTCATCCCATTCACTATTAGTTCCATTCAAGTCAATAATCAGATACCTTTCTAATATTTTGTAAGGAACTCGAGGACGAGTTTGTATTTAGTCAGGGGGGTATGATGGGACACGATATCGCATAGGCCGCGATATTGCGTATGCAATATCATAGCTCATCGCCAGTTCTATAAATAAGAGGTGGCTCTCCCTTGTTTCTTCATCTAGATCTAGACCCTAGCCAAACTCTTGTCATTTTTCCATTCCAAAGTTAGAATAATTTCCATGTCCCCGCAGTAGGAGTCCCAAAGTGAACAGATCTTTATTCGAGCAATTCAGTACCTAAGCACATAATTGTATACAAAAATAAAGATGAACTTTTGGATAAATCTTGCAGTGCATGGACTAAGCTAAATAGGACTTTAATTATTGTGAAATGTTTAAATGCTTTCTTAAGGACTTAATCTCTCTCAACCCTCAATTCTCATAGTTAAGTGCATTCAGTATGACCACTTCGAGCATGTGCGTTACGCTTGGTAATCCCAGTAACGAATAGCATTTGGTAATCCCAACAGCGTTGCATTGGTTCAGGGTGTGAAACGGCAAGTCGGAATGGATATTAATGCTAGGGTAATTAAGGCTTAGTTAGTTAAAGCTAGTTACTTAGTCTCTTCACCCTTTCCCTCATTAGCATAAGCAATAAAAGAGAAAAGATATAAAAATCACATACCTCAAACTTACTTAACCATACCACCATGACAAATACAAGTGAGCTTGGGAGGACAACAATTGATTAACCTTAAGTGTTCCATATGGCGTGTAGGCACTTAGTCTGCGGAGTTCAACTGGATCGTGCGTGTAACGCTCATATTCATATGGTTATGTGTAGGGGTACCTCACCACTCATCAATGTACCAGGCTACAAATTACTGTCATTATTCCTCAAAGGCCTTAGCTTTTTCTCTCAATTTGTGATAATCTGTCAATCTCCTGGCTAGGTTTGAGGCAACTTCCCTCTAGCCATGGTAGCTAGCTTTAACCACCTTTAATTCTAACTTTGCTACATGTAACTTCTACAAAGTGTCTTTCTGATTTGAAAACTCTTTTTCATACAATGCATAGGTGGTCGCTACCTACTTCTCTAGCTCACTACAAGGCCTACCTGTTGTTAACATAGCAAGGTTGGCATATCTGAGGTTAACCAACACCATGTATTCTTTCAAATCTTTGATCTACAGGTCTTTATTCTTTACTTCCACTTGGTGGACCAAGGCATAGCTATCTAGAATTGGCTACCACTTAAAATTTTATGCTAACAAGGATCTAATATGGGCTTTAGCCATCTGGATCTATTTTTCATTTATTTGCTTATACATGTTGACCTGGTCACAAAAGTGTTCCTTTAATTTTTCATGCTTCTTAGCCTCATTCTGTCACGTGTTGATTTCTATTGCTAATTTTTGTTGAATAGCATGAACCTCCTGTAATGATGGAAAACGTCGATCGCTGGAAATACCGAACGAAAAGCTGTGTACACAATTCTAACCCCGGATCCGTGCGAGGGCCATGCTAGAGAAAAATGAACCCGAGGTGCCCTGAACGATCTTGTTGATCAAACAGGGACTTACTTAATCAGTAAAATTTTTGTACTAATTTGATGGAAAAATGAAGATTCTTTATAAGGCGATGCAATATTGTTAATCCCGAAAACAATTCAAAACGATGTAAACGATTTAGATGTGATTGTCAAATCTGTATAAATAGGATGCAAGAAATCATATTTGTAGGGAATACGATCATAAGATCTGGGATTTAATTTATGAACACAGTATGTTTGATACAATGATTATAGGCGGGCTTCGGTTTGGACGAAGCACATGCCAGTAGCAAGAAAGTTATCTAAAGATGAAACAAGCGAGGATCAATCTACCTTGTTCTAGCAAATCTGGGTGCAAGGAAGTTAGACCCGAGGGAGAATATGGTAGTCGATTGTTCTGATCAAGAGTTCTTGCCAATCACCTCCGATGTTCTCACGATCGTTGATCCTCTTTTTGCTCTCTTGCTAATCTTGAAAGAGAAAAATTTTGCCAACCCCTTTGATCTTCGTCAACTAGAGCATTTATAAGGTTAGGGTCAGGAGAAAAATGTGGTTTAGGTGACGTGTGAACTGAACTTATAAGATGCCGTTGACCTGATGTGTCGTCGTTGAAGCTTGCGACACTATGCTGCGTAGTGCATCGTAAACCACTCTTGTTTGGACTCTGGCAATAAACTGTCCTTTGATTACACTGCAATACGCTAGAGAGCGTATTGTGGCGTATGAACTACTGATGTCTAAATCGCGTTATCGTTACTTGCATTACGCTGCGTTACACTACATTACGCATCATAGCGTGATTCAGCGTAAAATAAAGAAACTGCAAAATTTGAATTATTGTCACCACACTTCTTTTGTTTCAATCCCTTTCAGGGTTTTATTACGCTGCACAGCGTAATGTAGCATAATGGGCCCCTTAACCAAGAAAGAAAACCTGCTGAAATGCGCAGCATGTTGCAGATCATTGCTTAGGCCTTGAGATTTTTGCTAGGCTGTCGAAGTCTTGCATATTTACCATCCTTGATGCTGCGGTGGACTGTCTTTGATATTACGCTGCGCAACGTGGCGTTACGCTATGTTGCGTAATGCAGCGTAATATGTTAAATGTTGAGATTTTGAAACATAGAAAATTCGCAAAGTGGAAGTCTTACCGCCGTGCACCCATCGTTTTGTTTTCTCTCCTGAAGTTCATCTATGTTGTGCAGCGCCTTGTCGTGACTCCTCGCCTAAGTCACTAGATTTTGTCAAACCGTCGAGGCCTCAAAATTTTTATGGTGTTTCAATGACCCCTCTTTGTTGACATTTAGAGGACTTTCCCGAAAGACGTCGACAAAGAATACGAAACACCAGAGAGGTAAAGGCACCAACAACAACCATCGGAGATTGCTCAGATGTCGCTTTGTCAAAACCTGGAAGTGCGAAGGTAGGGTAGGGGGGAAAGTAAAGGACGAATTTTACAGATGTGAGGTAAGACAGGTTTGGGGAAGACTCAAACACGTGAACATGAAACTTTTGCGAACAAGTCATAGCGTCCTTCTACGAATGCATTTGCGAGAGGTTACCCCGTCATACTGTATATGAAAGGGCTTGCATGGGCGAGTTGTGTTACGCCTGTGTGGCCTGGATGAGTTGTTTTACATCCATTTTGCCAAGCATTGCCCTTCCTTTTTTTTGAACTACTTTCCACTAGGCGAGTTGCATTACGCGAGTTCGTGGACACGAAGATGCAAAAGAGTTTCCTGAATGTTCACGCTCTGTACAAGCAAAGCGAGGGGTAAAGGAGGTCATGAGGACAAAGGGAGGAGAAAACGAAGTAATGCGTCTGATGGAGGGAAGGATAGGGTTTGCACTCCTAAGTGGCCAAGTTAGTCTGAGCAACTACTTCAAGACATCGTGACACCTTGCCTTCTGATGAATGCATTCTCAATCAACGCTGTCGTAACAAGTAACCTGCAAAAACATAACAAAGAGCAGAGCGCAGAAGAAATTGTTCTAATCGCTAAGGAGGGAGGCTATTGAAACAAGCGCCATCCAAAGTGAAAAGGAGAGCGTAGGCCATGAAATAGGAACTGTAATAGGGAGCAAGCATCCCAATGTTGGTGCCGCGATTTGTGCAGCCGCCATCGAGAGCCAGATTCATGTTGCTCAAATGATTGGGCAAAGAACAAGTCAGATAAATCTGCTAGGCCGAAGCTTGGTGACGGCAATGGATAGAGGCCGCTGAGACTATGGATGATCACAGTTTCTTCATCGCCCCAAGTAGCGAAGTTGATCCCAGGAGCTACAGCTACAGAGCGGTCGTCGTAGCAACATCTCCAAGGGGTTAGTAGTGTGCCTTTCGGCATGTCCAAGGAATCAGCAGAATGCCAGCGGGGTAACGGTGTTGCGTCTATCCCAATGCCTTACCCATTCCATCTGGTAGGGATGCTATGCAATAATGACCACGCTCGCTTGCTTCATGTAATGCTTAATAAATTCCAGTTTTGAGTCTTGGTTGACTGTTGTTGCTGGTTTTAAGCCTCAACAGGTCGTGGTCCCAGTTTAACGTCTAAGCAGACAGGAACCTACTAGTTTTACATCGTAGCGGACGATGGAAGAGCTGGTTTATGGTCCCGGCAGACCATGCTGTGGGTGTCAGTTTTTTGTCGTGACCCAGGAACAAGTCTGTGTTGGTTTAGCGTCTTAGCAGACATATGCTTACCTTGCCAGTTTCACGTCATGGTGGACGGTGGAAGACTTTGCAAGTTTAGCGTCTTGGCGGATGCATGCAAGAAGTGTCAGTTTTACGTTGTAGCAGACGTGTACAACTTTGCTAGTTTTACGTCATAGCAGACGTTTGTTACCTTGCGTTTGAGCCGAGTCGATGTTCAGATGTAATACCGCTTCAAATATAGATGATTTATTGGATTTGATAACTCGTTGTTGTCGATATCTGCTAGCTTGAATGTTCTGTTGCTGTATGTGCCAATGACCAGGAAAGGGCCTTCCTAGTTTGCAGAGAACTTGCCTACTGGTTCACAAATGGCCTTGAGAACTAAGTCTCCTTTCTTGATCAATCGTTAATGCAAATTGTGTTGATGCTTTTGTCTTTGTTTATCCTGATATCTTTCGATGGTGTCAAGCGTCTGGATACATTTCTCCTCCACTGAATCTAAATCCACGATTCTAGACTCATTGTGTTGAGTCTCATTTATAACTGTGGATAGAACCATCCACAATAAGGGAACCTGTAATTCTAAGGGCAACACTACTTCAGACCCGTAGACCAGGCTATAGGGCATCCTGTCTATGGCTGTTTTGCACGTCGTATGATACGCCCATAGCACGTAGAGGATTTTTTCATGCCATCGTTTTTTGTTACTGCTGAGCATCTTCTTAAGTAAATTGATAATTACCCTATTTTTTGCTTCTTCTTGACCATAGGCCTGTGGGTAATAAGGTGAAGAAAAAGATTGCTTGATACCAAGATTATTGCAAAAAGATTTGGTTTTTATGCTACTAAATTGTTGTCCATTTTCAGTCACAATAGTCATAGGGAATCCAAATCTAGTTACAATATTGTTTAAGATGAAATGGCAAACCTGTTTAGATGTAATCTTTCGTAGGGAGATAGCCTCAACCCACTTTGTAAAATACTCGATGGCGGTGATAATGAAGCTATATCCTGCGGAAGATTTAGGCACGATGGGACCTATGATGTCCAGTCCCCATCATTGGAATGGCCAAGTAATCTGGGTAATATGTAACTCAGTTGGCGACATGTGTATTAGGTTTGCATAACACTGACACATATCACACGTCTTAACTTTGATAAGGTAGTTTCTTTCCATGTATGGCCAATAGTACCCTAAGGGTCTAATTTTAGCGATCATGGCTCGCGGGGCTACGTGTCCCCCATACAATCCCTCATGGACTTTGCTAACTATCTGTTGTGCTTGATCATTATTAACGCAGGTGAGCAATACTCCATCAAAAGAGGGTCTACAGAGAGTACTGTCTCCAATGATGACGTATTGCCTGACACGTTTACCCACTGTGTCCTTTTGTGCATGCGTTAGCTCATGCGGTGGTTCGTCAGGTAGAAGGTAAGTTTTGACTTCGAATACACATTTCTTTGAGTTGAGCTATAAGTCATGCTTAAGACATCGTTTAAGAACTAACTCTAGGTCTTCTGAATGATCTTCAGACTTTATAGACTTGTTAGCTATGTCATCTACGTAGTCATTCAATCTCCCAAAAAAGTANGTGTTAGCTATGTCATCTACGTAGTCATTCAATCTCCCAAAAAAGTAGTCGCTAAAGATGTATGTCATGGCTCGTTGATACATTGTCCCAGCATTTTTTAGCCCGAAGAGCATCATAGTGTAACAGAAGGTCCCCCAGGGCGTCATTAACGTTGTGGTCAATTGATGCTCTGGATTAATACGAATTTAATTATAACCTGAGAAACCATCCATAAAGGATAGAAGCGCGTGGCCAGTTATTGTGTTGATTAGTTGGTCGATACTTGGTAGTGGGAAATTGTCCTTAGTTGTAGCTTTGTTTAGATCCCGAAAGTCTATGCAGATGCATATGCCTCCCGTTTTCTTAGTAACAACTACGATATTGGACACCCAGTTCGAGTAATCAACCACGCGAATGAAACCAGCCTGATATAGCTTGGTGATTTCATTACGCACTGCTAACGCGATTTTCAGCTTAATCTTTTGTGCTTTCTGTCTAACTACTTTGATGCATGGGTCTAAAATTATGTTATGCTATATTAATCTCAGGTCTAATCCTGGCATGTCTTCGTATGACCACGCAAATACAGCAACGTTGTCTTGGAGCACCCGCGTTATGTCACTCTGTGTCTGTCGGTTTAGGAGGGAACTAACCCTGACAGTTTTATTTTTGCCTTTGTGTGTAACCACAGGGACCTCGTCAAGAGGGTCCTCGGTCACATCGCCAGCCTCCAGGTCTAGCGTTCGGGCTAGATGTTTTGGCTAATCTATGGATATTTTCGATGTTGCTATAGTTGCGTCACAAAGGGAAGGGTTTGTTTCTATTAGTGTGCAATTAAGTTGTCTAACGGTCTCCCCATATGGGCCTGTTAAGGCTAATGGTGTAGATAAATCTGCGTCCANTGTGCAATTAAGTTGTCTAACGGTCTCCCCATATGGGCCTGTTAAGGCTAATGATGTAGATAAATCTGCGTCCATTTGCGAATCGCCCTGCAAAAACGCAAAAAAAGGGAAGTTGTTACATCGTTTTTTGGCCAATCTATTAAGCGATAAGAGTTTAATTTTGTTTTCGTTGCATCATGGTTGCATATTAAGGAGGCTTCCAGTTTAAGGTCTTAGTGGACCATTACAAATATGCCTGGTCTGTAAAACCATGGTGAGCTCGGCTTCCTCGATGCTGGCGTATTAAATAAAATGGAAGGTGCAACGTGGCGCGTCTAACGTGTCATGAAATTTGAATTTCTATACAAACCGTAGTTAATGAGACCGGATTACGAGATGATAAATGTATTAGTTTAGGGTCATTTCGACCACAATTTACACGATATCTACGAAATTAATGCCCTGATCCTCGTGTTTCATGTCATACTGACAACAGTGTTTCGAGAAATTTCTGCATGGATCGGGCAGAAAGAGAAGTTAGTTTCAAGCAATTTGTTATAAACCGATGGTTCATGCTTGAAACAAGTTACAAATATTGCAAATTTGGATTTTGGCTATAACATAAGAGGGGCAGAAGCAAGGCGTAAACAGGAGATTTTTTGAAAACTCATTCAGTTGCAACCATGGCACCTAACGTCAAGGGGAAGAATGCTAAACTAGCAAGGATTGACGAAGTGTAGGAGAGTTTGCAACGGGCTTCACAGGCCAGGGTCAAGGTTAGGGAAGTTACCTCGTTGAACTGGTAAGTCGTCGTCCAGCCTTTTGCACCATTGTTATATTTGTTGTGGCTTCGTGATTGTATGTTATTTTTCTAAATGCGCATGTTGCGTTGAGCGTTAATATCTGTTTACGCAGGCTGAGCCATTGCGGTTTGCGATATTACCTTTGTCTTCACTGTTGGAGATGAACCTCATATCGTTACAAGGGTTTAGGTAACATTGAGTAAGATTGAGCGAACATCGTGTATAATCGAAAAAAAAACCTAGGTGTTACAGCTGGTGGATAGTATAATCAAGGTTTTTTTCTCTTTTCCTTTATTCCCGTAATGGTTACATGTTACACTAGAACGATACACAGTTTCGTTTTCATCACCGTTGTCAAAGACAAATCTTAAGTTGTTGTAAAGGGTTTGGGCGATTTTGGCCATGCGTTTCCAGTGGAATTTGTAATTTTCTGGGAATTAGAAAAACTCTAATTTAGCGTAAAAAAGGTTCATGTCTAAATGTTCTGCCTAATGGTGGTATGTTTCTTTTGTTACTGTACAGTATTATGCTAAAGCCCGTCCTAATCGTTTTGGACATCGTGGGCGTTCTTTGCTGCATGCATGTTCCCATGGCCAATGTTCCTCCTCCTCATGCTCGTATAAAGGGGGAGGTGGTGTGGTTCCGAAGGAGCGCGCAGGGATTCCTATAGTTTCTGCTTCGCAACTACAGCATAATCATCTGGTCGCATCTACCAGGTGATGTAGCTGCCGCCATCTTGAAGACGCTACTGGTCGGTTCAATGTAGGACATCTTGGGGTTTCTGACGGACGGCAAGATTGAGACTACGCCGGTGCAAGACCGCGAACAGAGTGCCAAAGGTTTGATGCATTTGAGTTGGATCTGGGAGGTGCCCAGGTTCAACTGCTATCACTCCTACAATACTCTGTTCGTGGCTCGTCACCTCACAACCTATTTCCAGAACCCACTTGGTACCGTGTATTACGCCGGCGGGTAGGAATCTGAATTTGTATCATTTCGATGTGTGTTAACGCGCTAACTACTGTTTAAATTTACGGTGTGTGTAAAGAATTTGTCCATTTTCTGTGATGTAGATTCTTTATCAATGACAGTGGTCTCTTGGGCGATAATGATACCTTGTCATTGACCAAAAGGGCTATAGGTGAATTTGTTGTTATTAGCAAT
>MNCI01005823.1:6622-37674 GCA_015680685.1 Gnetum montanum
ATACCACGCGATTAACCGTAGACTTTCCTAGAGGTATTACATCTATGGTTTAGGGTATGGATCACTACTAGGGCTACCCGAAATATTCGGATCGGAGCCTGAAGGCCCTCCTTCTAGCGCCAGAAAACTGTAATGACAGAAAACGTCGGCAGCTGGAAATACCTAACGAGGTTCCGTGTATACAGTTTTAACCACGGATCCGCGCGAGGGCTGAGCTGGAAAAAAAACGAATCCGCGGTGCCCTGAACGGTCTTGTCGATTAGACAGGGACTTACAGATCAGTAAAACGATGAAGATTATGGATCTTTGCGTGCTTCGATTTGATTCGAGGGATCGTGAAATGGGAGGAAAACGACGTGGATGGATCGCTACGATGATAACGTTAAACACGCTGAAAAGATGCTAATCAGGAGAGAAACGCGTGATTTTCAAATATCTATGTTTCAATTTTTGAAAGAATGTATGATTTGTATGTCACGTTACAATGGGAGAGACTCGAAATAACTTGATGCAAAAATGAGCACAAAACAACAAGAAAACTGTCCAGACAGAAGTCCGATCTACCTCGTAGGCGAAAGCTAGGATGCAAGGAAGGTCAAGCTCTAACGTTTGCCGATTTACTATTTTTGACCGGTAGAACCTGCAAACTGGGCGCGATGATCTCACAATCCTTGTTCTGCTTCTTTGCTTTGAGTAGGTTCTGCTCGGGGCAGCAATCGCTAATGGAGAAAGTTGTATCTTCCCCCAAAGGAATGATCTCTCTTGTTGCTGAGGCTCAAGTGCACTGTGCTCTGTTCTTGCCGAAGGATGGTGCTGTCAATAGTTGCCAAAAGGTTGCTCTTTGTTTCTCTGCTCAAGGTGATAAGTGCTTCCTTGCTCAGAAAATGCTCTTGCCCTTTTGATTTTCTACCCTTGTATCTTTGTCAACTGGTCTATTTATAGGCTGCGGGGTCCCATAAAAAGGTGCAACCCTGATGACGTGGGTCCCAGATATTTCGAGTTCCATTGACATGACCATTTTAAGTCAGACTATGACTACGCACAATACGCTCATTTGCGTGTTGTGCATCTGAAGAGCAGGTACATGTTGAGCGTGTTTCAATTGCTTTCAGGCTATATTACACTCATGTGCGTTGTGTTGCGTGTATGAGCGTAATCCGATATAAAAACAATAGGCTCAAAATTGTCTTACGCTCACTACGCAGCTGCGCGTAACGAAGCGTAAACAATGTCTAATTTATGCTCACTACGCAGCCGCACGTAACGAAGCGTAAATAATGTCTAGCCTTAGTGATGAAATACGCAATGGTACGCACCGCCGTGTAACGAGCGTAAAGGCAAGTTATCCATACGCCACAAGAAAAAGTGTCGAACTTTTGTGCTTCTCTAGACTCTGCCTTCGACTATTTTGGAGCTTATTATGCTCATTACGCTACTGTGCGTAATAGAGCATAAACTTGTCCTTGAACAAAGCTGATGCGCGCTCTTGCTTGAATTGCGAACCTTTGCCTGATGCCGACTCGTAATTTTCACGGTATTTCACGCACTACGTAAGGTTTTTGCGGAGTGGATGATGGTTGAGGAACAGATGCAGATGGAGTGGGAGGAACATGCACTACAAACGGTTTGTTAGGTACCTGTTGTTTATACTCAGGGTAAATGGTGTTGATGTTAGGTGTCTCGGGTTCATCATCAAGGTAGATTTTATTGATAACGTACAACACCTCTTTGGTGTTCAGAGGGTCTTTATACACCCCCATAGCCTAATTCTGAGGTTGGACCAGGTTGGCCTCATCAAAGGTGATTTGGCCTTTGTCGATCATCTGTTGTATGTCCTGCTTCAGCGTAAAATAGTAATCCGTGTCGTGCCCGTTGCATTGGTGATAATCGCAGAAGCGATTCATTCTAAAACCTTTGGGCACTGGAGGCTCATCCGGCATTGCTAAGCTTGGGTTCTGAACGAGTTGACAGAATCAGTGATGTCTCTGGATGGCCGCAGGGGATAGCTGTTTATGTTTCATTAACCCAGCCTTCAGGAGTTGGTCGAAGAGCTGGGATGGCTTCATTGGCAGAGGCGTATATTGAAAGGGTTCTTTCCTCTCGAAATTTTGTGTACGGTTTGTTGTTGGGTTCTGCGATGATGATGGTTTCCACGCAGTTGTGGGAATAGGTTTATTATAGTTAGTAGGGGCTACAGGCGGCTTACTTTGATGTGCTATGTTTTCTTATTGCGCTCCTACTATTGCTGCTATAGTTGTTTTAGCCTTCTCTTTATCTTTTTTAGTATGTTGATTTTTAAAGGCTAAGTATGCAAGGTCGTGGCTGTTTTAAGCTGCCTCTTCTATGTTTTTGATCTGTACAAAAGCTTGGTTAAGGTTACGCGCGTTAAGATAGTACAACTTGGATTTAAAAAAGTCATTAACGGTCCCTTTTAGAATAGTAAGTAGGTATGTTTGGGAGATTGGCTCATGTAGCTCGTTGAGAGCAGCGCTCCACCTCTAAATGAATTTCTGCACAGGTTCGAGCGGCGCTTGCTTAACCTGTATAAGGCTATCCAATGTCACCTCAGGTTTCAAGTTATATTTGAACCTNATGACCATTTTAAGTTAGACTATGACTATGCACAATACGCTCATTTGCGTGTTGTGCGTCTGAAGAGCAGGTACATGTTGAGCGTGTTTCAATTGCTTTCAGGCTATATTACACTCATGCGCGTTGTGTTGCGTGTATGAGCGTAATCCGATATAAAAACAATAGGCTCAAAATTGTCTTACGCTCACTACGCAGCTGCGCGTAACGAAGCGTAAACAATGTCTAATTTATGCTCACTACGCAGCCGCACGTAACGAAGCGTAAATAATGTCTAGCCTTAGTGATGAAATACGCAATGGTACGCACCGCCGTGTAACGAGCGTAAAGGCAAGTTATCCATACGCCACAAGAAAAAGTGTCGAACTTTTGTGCTTCTCTAGACTCTGCCTTCGACTATTTTGGAGCTTATTATGCTCATTACGCTGCCGTGCGTAATAGAGCATAAACTTGTCCTTGAACAAAGCTGATTCGCGCTCTTGCTTGAATTGCGAACCTTTGCCTGATGCCGACTCGTAATTTTCACGGTATTTCACGCACTACGTAAGGTTTTTGCGGAGTGGATGATGGTTGAGGAACAGATGCAGATGGAGTGGGAGGAACATGCACTACAAACGGTTTGTTAGGTACCTGTTGTTTATACTCAGGGTAAATGGTGTTGATGTTAGGTGTCTCGGGTTCATCATCAAGGTAGATTTTATTGATAACGTACAACACCTCTTTGGTGTTCAGAGGGTCTTTATACACCCCCATAGCCTAATTCTGAGGTTGGACCAGGTTGGCCTCATCAAAGGTGATTTGGCCTTTGTCGATCATCTGTTGTATGTCCTGCTTCAGCGTAAAATAGTAATCCGTGTCGTGCCCGTTGCATTGGTGATAATCGCAGAAGCGATTCATTCTAAAACCTTTGGGCACTGGAGGCTCATCCGGCATTGCTAAGCTTGGGTTCTGAACGAGTTGACAGAATCAGTGATGTCTCTGGATGGCCGCAGGGGATAGCTGTTTATGTTTCATTAACCCAGCCTTCAGGAGTTGGTCGAAGAGCTGGGATGGCTTCATTGGCAGAGGCGTATATTGAAAGGGTTCTTTCCTCTCGAAATTTTGTGTACGGTTTGTTGTTGGGTTCTGCGATGATGATGGTTTCCACGCAGTTGTGGGAATAGGTTTATTATAGTTAGTAGGGGCTACAGGCGGCTTACTTTGATGTGCTATGTTTTCTTATTGCGCTCCTACTATTGCTGCTATAGTTGTTTTAGCCTTCTCTTTATCTTTTTTAGTATGTTGATTTTTAAAGGCTAAGTATGCAAGGTCGTGGCTGTTTTAAGCTGCCTCTTCTATGTTTTTGATCTGTACAAAAGCTTGGTTAAGGTTACGCGCGTTAAGATAGTACAACTTGGATTTAAAAAAGTCATTAACGGTCCCTTTTAGAATAGTAAGTAGGTATGTTTGGGAGATTGGCTCATGTAGCTCGTTGAGAGCAGCGCTCCACCTCTAAATGAATTTCTGCACAGGTTCGAGCGGCGCTTGCTTAACCTGTATAAGGCTATCCAATGTCACCTCAGGTTTCAAGTTATATTTGAACCTGGTCACGAACTGATGCAACAACTCTTCCAAGGAGAATATAGAGTTCCTCGGCAAGGCCCGGCACCAATCGAGTGCTCTCCTGGCAAGGGACATAGGGAACACTTGCAAGATAGCATGGGGCCATGCCTAGAGTAACGCGCATTCTAACCTAAATATTATGAGGTGTGCATTGGGGTCCGTCTCCCCGTTATACTTAGTTAGTGTCGACAATGATATGCCTTTGGGCAAGGTTAAAGGTAGGACGGAAGGGCTGATGGGATCATCGTGGTAGAAATCCACTACCTTCAGCTCTCCATCGGTAGCCGTTTTAAGGCGCTTTACCTCATCAGTAAGTTCTTGCATTAATTTGTTGGCATCTGCCCAGTCTTGGGCACTCGGTGACATGGTAGCTTGAGGTTGTGGTATATTGTACAGGTTAGAGTATTGTATGGTAGGTTGAAAGGTAGAAAGTTGTGCGGCCGGGGGTTGTGCTTGTGGCATGTTTATAGGGGGTGGCATTAGGGATAGCACGTTATAGGGGAAAGGCTGTTGTTGCTGTGGTTGGTGTCTTGCTTGGGGAATGTTGGTTGGTTGAACCGTATGGGGTGGTATGTTGTAGTGAGGAGGTTGGTGTTGCTGTTGTTGAGCACCCATCGCTACCCATTGTCCAGCTACATTTTGTGGAGGGACTCCCTGTTGGGTTACAGCAGTAGAAGGAGCCCCGTGCATTTGGATGTGGGGAATGTAGTGGGCAGACGTGGATGCTAGTATTACATGTGGCATCCCTATCACTCGAGACATGAAGGTTGCTCCCATGTTATCGTGCGGGGGTGGTGCTTGCGATGACGGGCCAGTTGCTGCAGTGGGGATGATAGCGAGAGGGAGCGTGCTGAGTTGCGGGTCAGTCGGAGGTGGAACATGAGCAAATGAGGATGTTTCTGGCAGAGGCATTTGTGCGTGGGTGAGTCTGAGGGGCTGGAGGGGCATGACCTCCCCCACGCCTAGATGAAACATGGGGTTGACATGGTTTTGTGGACTGAGGGTATGATAGGAGTCTTCGTGCTTGGATTGGGCAATGAACTTGTCCTCCTCTTCCGATTGGAAATCCACTGTGGGCTGATCCAACAACTGGCTCCTTTGCAGGAGGAGTCGTGTGACGAACTCCAAGTACTATTCTAGGATAGGGATTATATCGTACGGAGAGGGGATGAACTCGTGTCCCCCCCTGTAGAAGAGTTCGTACTGCCTCTTTCCCTTCATTTCGACTCGATCTACTGCCAAACCAACTTGTATATTCACACATATGAAGTTATACTGGTCCTGGGTTATAATGTTAGAGGTTGGGTTCCTCCCTTGCAACCTTAGGGACTGGCGGGGCCTCGCTGTGGGTTGTGCCATGGGCTGGTGGATGGCCATGGTGCCCACGACGTCAGTGACTTGAGCGGTTGTGGCAGTGGTGTTTACGAGGTTCATGATGACCTATTGAAGGTATGACATGGTGTAGAGGTGAAAAATTAGCGTACTTAGTATAGCGTAAACTTAGGTGGTGATGTGCAACGTATACGCTTCAACGTCCAGTGTATAGCGTCAGCGTATATAGCGTATAGGGTCAGCATAGACAAGTCTACAGCGTAAGGAGTGCAACGTATACGCTAGACAGTGTATAGTGTCAATGTGCAGCGTACAGAGTGGTATAAATGAATAGTAGCATGAACTAGTTTGCAGCGTAAAGAGAATAGCATAAACAGGATTGCAGAGAAAATGTACAGCGTAAAATTTATCAGTTGTGTATGGTGTAAGGAAAATCTGCGGCATGAAGCGTGTAGTGTATGTGTGACAGCATAGACGCTGGGGTTTTTATGGACAGAGTCCACGTGGAGTTGACAGCATAGATGTTGGAAAACTTGCAGAGAGTGAGTTTTGAATAGGGCAGCGTAAACGCTGATCAGCGTAGACGCTAGGGAGCATGAAGGTAAGGTTTTAGGCGGAGGCCCTCCTTCTAGCGCCAATTTCTGTACCGCTTGAAATTGTCGATCTCCGGCTAGAAGGAAACAGAGACCGTGGGATCGTAGGACGCGCACAGAAGACCCTACCTTCACCTGAGGGAGAGCTGGAATGAACGAAGGTAGAGTACCTTGGGTGGTCCGCACGCGGATCAAACAAGGATTTCCCCGAATGTACACCGAATTGCTATATGCTGGGTTATACGAAAATGGTGGAATGAACGTGAATCAGAGTGTAAACAGCGTAAATAGCGTAAACGATGTGAACAGAGCGTAGACGTACACAAGTGTAAACAGAATACATGCAAGAATTAATGCAGACTGTAAAAAAATGTAGGAAGAAAATGTAACAATGGTATTACAGAATGAAAATACATGCACTAGTCAAACACAGTTGTGAGTGTAACACAAGGCGGACGAAAGCCCCAGTGGGTGTAGGGATGATTGTGGCTGTTTCACACTGAAAGCACAGCGTAGAGACTGTATGCTCAGCATACAGGGTTGTCTAGCGTAAAAGGCTTTGAGCTCTGGTTCTCAGAGTCTGTGTTCTCTGGTGTGTTCTGGGAATTTTCCCCACCATCTGGATTTCGTGAAAAATTGGGGTTTTATACCGGTTTTGACGGCAGACTCGGGTTGAGTGCCACGTGGCGCGTTGACCAGGTGCAAGGGCATAAAATTTACAAGTGAACAACATGTTACATTTGCTAGGCGTATACACTATCTTCAGTGAGCGTAGACTATGGGCGTATACGTTGGGCGTATTCGCTAGGGGTGCTGAGTGTATGTGAACTTGGGCGTAGATGTCATTGACGCTAGCGTATACGCTGGGCATATACGCTGATGGATGCTGGGCATATACGCTAGGGCGTATACGCTGATGTGCTGTGCATATACGCCGGGCATATGCGCTAATGGTTGCTGCCTCGTGTTAAATCTCGCTCTGTAGTGTTGTTTTCATGTCATCTTTGGAGGTTTCATGCTGGGCATATGCATCTGTTGTTCCTGGTGAGCATACATGCGGGGCATGTACGCTAGGCATATACGCTGGAACTGCATACTTAGTGAAAATTGAGCATCTAATCTCCGAAGTTTCCATGTTTGATACCAGACGTAGCTGTGGTCATCTGGGGGTTCCAAGGACCTGCTTGGTGTTGGACAAGTACTAAGCTCCAAATTCTGTGGTGTTTCACCTCTATTGGCTAGTCAAAGCCTAGGCAAATGTAACATAAGTCATCCTCGGAAAGAAACACATGTCCCATAGATGCAATGTAGTTTTGCAAGCATCAAAGCAAAACCCATCCAGTGGCACGTAGTCCAGTTGGTGGAATGCATCCCATAGTTAGCATTTAGCAAAGTGCAAAACCCAAAGAAGGTTTACCCCATAGAAAAAAGAAAAACAAAAGTAAAAAAGAAAAAATAAAATAAAATAAAAAGAGCAAGGAGAAAAACCATGATCCCCTTTTTGTATTTTATCTTTCTTGTTATCCCCTAGCAAGTATACTTACACCTTTTACTCCTAGCATATCACTATCCACAACACTCTTGAGCATGACACAATGACATCTGACCATGCATGAAAGAGTAATGTTGGTGTCAAGCCTACTATGATGTTTTGTCATACTTTATCAATGTCTCTTTGGCCACTCTTATAAATGTCAACAAAGAGTGGCCAATGAAACACCACCAAATTTGGGCTACTACATTTCGACTACAAATTTATCTAAGTGTCCACATGAGGCAAATTATTTGTAAGTGCTAGGAATATGTTCTTCATTACACTAGATCATAGTCAACCCAATGGAGAGCATAGTTAGCTCCAAAGACTAATTTTTTGCAATTTTGCCTAAGTGTTAACATGAAGCAAAAAGCTATAGATTTTTCTAAGTTTTGGGACTAAGCTTTCCATTGCACTGGAGTGTAGTAAGCTCAATAGAGAGTTTAGTCAACATCGAAGGTCAATTTGCAAATTTTTCTAAGTGTCAAGCCAACACCTGTAGAGTTTTCTAAGTGCCAAGACTATACTCTCCACTACACTCAAGTGTAGTCAAGTATAGTTGGCATGAAAGAAATGGTTTGGTAGATTTTCTAAGTGTTGAGACTACGCTCTTCACTAGACTAGAGAGCAATCAAGCATAGTTAACTAGAAGCTAGATTCTGCAAAACTTTTTCAGGTTCTAGGACTATGCTCAACCCTATTTGCGAGTGTATTTAGCCTCCCATGAAGAGTGTAGTTAGCACACATCCATTTTTCTGCAAAATGTTTTTAAGTATTAGACTATGCTCTCCCCCAATCTAGAGTGTAGTCAAGCATAGTCATGTAAAACAACCTCCATAGGCCTCCACAATGTAGCACCAACATTCACATTAGCTCCAATGTATCTCTAGCAAGTAGCATGCATCTTTTTGGCATCCCCCTTTGTCCAAAAATTGTAACTATGCTTGATCCCACTTGAGATAGTGAACAACGTAGTCCTAGAGCGTAGTCTCCAAAGTTGCATTTTTTTGCATTTTTTCAAGTACATTATAATCTTGTTGGCACATAAACATGTAGTTGGAAATGTAGTCATAGTCTAGCAATCTCATAGAGTCCATTGGATCACATCATAGCACAACACCACTTGCTTTAGTGAAGAGCGTAGTTGGGTGCAGTGTAGTCCCAATTGTCACAATTTCCACATGGCAGCCAATCCACATTTCACGGGAAACCTAGGCCTATAAACACCCCAAGCTTGTATGTTTTAGGTGTTGGAAAATCTAAAATGAGCTTAGCATTTTTTGGCATCCCAGTTGGCATCTCTGGCATTTGGCATTATGGCATCTTAGTAAGACAAGACATTTGAACACCACAGTAGCTCAATGTAGGACATTGCAAATAACCGTAGTCGACTACACATTGTGGTGGCCAACCCAGTAGGCACAAACTTCATGGTAAACATCATTTTTGATAACCCAAACACCCTAAGATTGTGACTATGCTACCCACTACGCCTAGTATACACCACATACTCTCATCCATTTTGAGGTTAAGTATGCTCAACCTTGTTTGGGGTGGTGCCATTTTCTCTCTCCCTCTCTCCGCTATGCATTTTTTTTAGCATTTTTACTTGCATTTTGGCATTTTACTTGTATTTTTGGTTGTTTCCATGCAAAAATGCACATTGACACTTGTTTTGTGCACCAAAAACCTCGACTACACTCACCCTTATTGACACTGTGAACACCGCTGAAACACTTAGCACCATTTTGACATTACATTTTGTAAGATCCTGTTCAATTAACAAGATCATTCTGGGCATCCGATCTCCGCCTCTAGTAGGCCCTCACATGGACGTCGAGTTAAAGTTGTTTACTTACAAACCTCTTGATGTTCCATTCCAGCCATTGACATTTTTGGTCACTACAGGTCTATTTGGCCAAGACTTAGTCGCTAGGGTCCATTTGCCGAAACCTTCATATTAAGGATCCATTTTGCCTATAGTTGGTCCTAAGTGTCATTTGTCCAACACATGATTCCAAGGATCCATTTGGCCAACCATTGGTCTCACGTTTGGCCAACACTTGGTCCCAATGGTACATTTGGTCAACACTTGCTCTTGAGGGTCTGTTTAGCCAATACTTGGCACCAAGGGTTCATTTTGCCAACACTTGATTCTAAGGGTTCATTTGGCCAAACCTTGGTGTTGAGGATCCATTAGGTCCAACACTTTGTCCTAAGGGTCCATTAGGCCAAATTTTCATTGTGAGGGTCCATTTTCCCTATAGTTGGTCCCAAGAGTCCATTTAGCCAACAACTAGTCTTGAGGGTTCATTTAGGCAACACATGGTCCTAAGGATTCGTTCAGCCAACCTTTGGTCTTAAGAGTCTATTTGGCCAAAAATTGGTCCCAAGGATTTATTTGGACCAAACCTTAGTCCCAATGGTTTGCTTTGCTTAACCTTGGTCTCAAGGGTCTGTTGGGCCAACACTTGGTTCCAAGGATCTATTTTTTCTATAGTTGGTCCTTAGGATAAAGTTGACAAGTGGCTGGTCCCCATGGTCCATTTGGCCTATAGTTGGTCTTGAGGGTTCATTTGGCTAACACTTGGTTGAGGGTTTGTTTGGCAAACCCTTTGTCCCAAGGGTTCATTTTCCTTGGTCCCAAAAGTCTGTTTACCAAATGGTTGGTCTCGATGGTCCATTAGGCCAACACTTGGTCCCAAGGATCTATTGGATCAACATTTGGTCATAACCTTCCATATTTCCTAAGAATCTGTCTAACCAATAGTTGGTCTTGAGGGTTCATTTGGCCAACACTTCTTCTCAAGTGTCTATTTTTCCAACACTTGGTCTTGAGGTCTGTTTGGCCAACACTTCATCCTGAGTGTTTGTTTTGCCAACAATTGGTTCCAATGATCCTTTTACTGACCGATTGGTCTTAAGGGTTCATTTGGCCAATAGTTGGTTCCAAGGGTTCATTTGGTAAGTGGTTGGTCCTAAGGGCCTATTTTGCCAACACTTGGTTCTAAACACTTTGTTCCAAGGATTCATTGGGCCAACCCTTGGTCTTGAGAGTCNCCATTTGGCCAATAGTTGGTTCCAAGGGTTCATTTGGTAAGTGGTTGGTCCTAAGGGCCTATTTTGCCAACACTTGGTTCTAAACACTTTGTTCCAAGGATTCATTGGGCCAACCCTTGGTCTTGAGAGTCCGTTTTGTAGAATGGTTGGTCCTGAGGGTTTGTTTTTTCTATAGTTGATCCGAAGGATCTATTTGACAAACACTTAGTCCTGACAATCCCTTTGGCAAGTGGTTGGTCTTGAGGATCCATTTTGACAACACTTGATCTCCAGGATCCATTTGGCCATACCTTTATCTCAATGATCTATTGGGACAACCCTTGGTCATAAAGGTATATTTTCCAAATGGTTGGTCTTGAGTGTTCATTTATCAAATGGTTGGTCTTGAGGGTTCGTTAGGCCAACACTTGGTCTTGAGGGTCTGTTGGTCCAACACTTTGTCCCAAGGATCCATTTTTCCTAAAATTAGTCTTGAGGGTCTATCTAGCCAACACTTGGTCTCAAGGGTCCATTTGGCCAACCCTTGGTCTAGAGGATCCATTTGGCCAACACTTGGTACTAAAGATCCATATGGCTAACGCTTCATCCCCCATCTAGCCAACACTTAGTCCCAAAAGTCCATCTAGCCAACCCTTGGTCCTAAGCATCCATTAGACGCTCCCTTGGTCATGGTCATCTATTGGATCAACACTTAGTCTTGAGGGTCTGTTTAGCCAACCCTTGTTCCCAAGGGGCCATAGGGCCAACACTTAGTCTCAAGGGTCCATTGGACCAAACCTTGGTCTTGTGGGTCTGTTGGGTCAACACTTGGTCTTGAGGGTTTTTTTGGCCTATGATTGGTCTTGAGGGTACATTTGGCCAATATTTGATTTTGAGGGTCCATTTAGTAAGTGGTTGGTCCCAAGGGTTCATTTGGCCAACACTTGGTTTTCATTTGGTGAGAAATTGGTCATGAGGGTCCATTTGGCCAACACTTGGTCCCAAGGATCCTTTTGACTAGCCCTTGCTCCTAAGGGTAAGTAGGGCCAATCCTTTATCTCGAGTATGCATGGGATCAAACTTTGTTTCCAAGGAACCATTTGGAAAATGGTTGGCCTCAATGGTCTATTTGGCCAACACTTAGTCTCAAGGGTCCATTGAGATAACCCTTGGTCTTGAGGGTCTATTTTACCTATATTTGATTTCAAGGGTTTTTCTTATCAATAGCTGGTCCCAAGGTACTCTTTGTCTTGAGGGTCTATTTGGCCAACACTTGGTCTCGAGGATCCATTTCATAAATGGTTGGACTTAAGGGTCTATTTCGCCAAGACTGCATCTTGATAGTTCGTTTGATGAACGATTGGTCCTAATTATTTGTTTAGCTAACACTTGATACCAAGGGTCTATTTAGTGAATAGTTTGTCTTGAGGGTTTGTTTGGCCAACCCTTAGTCCCATGGGATCATTGGAGCAATCCTTGGTCTTGAGGGTCCATTGGGAAAAACCTTGGTCACAAGGGTCCCTTAGGCCAACACTAGGTCTTGAGGGTCCATTTTGCCTATGGTTGGTCTTGAGGATCTATTTGACTAGTAGTTGGTCCTAAGGGTCTATTTGGCAAGTGATTGGTTTTGAGGGTCCATTTGGCCAACACTTGATCCTAAGGGTCCATTTAATGAGCAATTTTTCCCAAGGGTCAATTTGGCTAACAGTTGCTCTTGAGGATCCATTTGGAAAATCCTTTGTCCTGAGCATTTGTTGGGCCAACCCTTGGTCCCAAGGGTCCGCTTGTCGAAGTGTTGGTCCTAAGGATCTATTAGGCTAACACTTGGTCCCAAGCATCCATTGGGCCAACACTTGGTCATAAAGGTTTGTTGGGCCAACACTTGATCCTAAGCATCCATTGTGCCTACAGCTCATTTGGAGGGAATTTTTAGCCAACTATTGGTACCAAGGGTCTGTTTGGCCAATAGTTGGTCCTAAGATTCCATTAGGTGAAGCCTTGATCTTGAGGGTCCTTTGGGCCAACACTTCATCCTTAGGATCCATTTTCCCTGTAGTTGGTCCCAAGGGTCCATTTAGCTAACCCTTTGTCTTTACGATCCATTGGGCCAACCCTTGTTCTTGAGGGTCTGTTTGTTGAATGGTTGGTCCCAAGGATTTGTTATGCCAACATATGGTTCCAAGGGTTTTTTGGGCCAACCCTTAGTTCTAAGATTCCATTCTCTAAATGGTTCATCCTAAGGGTTCATTAGTCTAACACTTAGTCTTGAGGGTCTATTGGAACAATAGTTAGTCTTGAAGGTCCCTATTGCCTACAATTGCTTTGGATGGTCCATTTGGTCATTAGTTGGTCCCAAGGATTCATTTGGTCAACACTTGGTCCTAAGGGTCTATTTGGCAAACTCTTGGTCCCAAGGGTCTGTTTGGCCAATCCTTGGTCTTAAAGGTCCATTTGTCCAACACTTGGCCCAAGCATTCATTTGGACAACACTTGGTTCCTAGGGTTTGTTAGGCCAACACTTGGTCCTAAGGATCTATTAGGTTAAACCTTGGTCCTTTTGTTGGGCCAAAACTTTTTCCCAAGGGTCCATTTTGCTTACAATTGATCTCAAGAGTCCATCTAGCCAATAGTTGGTCTCAAGGGTCCATTTGGCCAACCCTTGGTCTTGAGAATCCCTTTGGCACTCCTTTGGTCCCAAGGGTCCATTGGGTCAATAATTGGTCCTGAGGGTCCATTTTTCCTATAGTTGATCCCAAGGTTCCATCTTACTAACAATTAGTCCTAAGGGTTCAGTTGGCAAGCAATTGGTCCCATGGGTTCATTTGGCCAACACTTCATCCTAAGGGTCTATTTAGAAAATATAATAAACAACACTTGATCCCAAAGGTTTGTAAGGCCAACACTTGATCTCAAGGTTTGTATGGGCAACCACTTGGTCCCAAGGGTCTATTTTGCCTATAGTTGGTCCCAAGGATTCATTTCTTCAATATGTTGTCCCAAGGATCTATTTGGCCAACATTTGGTCTTGAGGATCTATTTGGCCAACCCTTGGTTTTGAGGATCCATTTGGCCAACCCTTGGTCCTAAGGTTCTATTTGACCAATACTTAGTCCCAAGGGTCTTTTTGGCCAGCACTTAGTCTCAAGGATTAGTTTGGCCAACACTTGGTCCCAAGGGTCTGTTTGGTCAACACTTGGTCCTAATGGTTGATTTGGCACTCCCTTGGTCTCAAGATCTGTTGGACCAAACCTCAGTCCTAAGTATCCATTGGACCATCATTTTGTCCCAAGGGTACCTTTTTGCCTAAAGTTGGTCCTGAGGGTCCATCTAGCCAATAGTTGGTCCCAAGGGTCCATTGGGTCAATAATTGGTCCTGAGGGTCCATTTGGGAAGAGGTTGGTCCTAAGAGTCTATTTTTCCAACATTTGGTCCTAGGGGTTAGTTGGACCAAAACTTGGTCCCAAGGAACTATTTCACCACCCCTTGATCCCAAGGGTCCATTAGGCACTTATTTGATACTAAGGGTTCGTTCGGCCAAACCCTGGTCTTAAGGGTCTTTTGGGCCAACACTTGGTCCTAAGGGTCCATTTGGGTAACTCTTGATTCCTAGGGCTCTTTTGGCAATTCCTTGGTCCCAAGGATTCATTTGGCCTATAGTCATTCTTGAGGGTCCTTTACCCAACACTTAGTCTAAAGGGTTCATTTGACAAACCTTTGGTCCCAAGGTTCCATTTGGCCAACCCTTAATCTTGAGGGTTCGTTTGGACAACACTTGGGCCTGAGGGTCCATTTGGGAAGAGGTTGGTCCTAAGAGTCTATTTTCCAACATTTGGTCCTAGGGGTTAGTTGGACCAAACCTTGGTCCCAAGGAACTATTTCACCACCCCTTGATCCCAAGGGTCCATTAGGCACTTATTTGATACTAAGGGTTCGTTCGGCCAAACCCTGGTCTTAAGGGTCTTTTGGGCCAACACTTGGTCCTAAGGGTCCATTTGGGTAACTCTTGATTCCTAGGGCTCTTTTGGCAATTCCTTGGTCCCAAGGATTCATTTGGCCTATAGCCATTCTTGAGGGTCCTTTACCCAACACTTAGTCTAAAGGGTTCATTTGACAAACCTTTGGTCCCAAGGTTCCATTTGGCCAACCCTTAATCTTGAGGGTTCGTTGGGACAACACTTGGTCCTGAGGGTCCATTTGGGAAGAGGTTGGTCCTAAGAGTCTATTTTTCCAACATTTGGTCCTAGGGGTTAGTTGGACCAAACCTTGGTCCCAAGGAACTATTTCACCACCCCTTGATCCCAAGGGTCCATTAGGCACTTATTTGATACTAAGGGTTCGTTCGGCCAAACCCTGGTCTTAAGGGTCTTTTGGGCCAACACTTGGTCCTAAGGGTCCATTTGGGTAACTCTTGATTCCTAGGGCTCTTTTGGCAATTCCTTGGTCCCAAGGATTCATTTGGCCTATAGCCATTCTTGAGGGTCCTTTACCCAACATTTAGTCTAAAGGGTTCATTTGACAAACCTTTGGTCCCAAGGTTCCATTTGGCCAACCCTTGGTCTTGAGAATCCCTTTGGCACTCCTTTGGTCCCAAGGGTCCATTTGGCCAACCCTTGGTCTTGAGAATCCCTTTGGCACTCCTTTGGTCCCAAGGGTCCATTTGGCCAACCCTTAATCTTGAGGGTTCGTTTGGACAACACTTGGTCCTGAGGGTCCATTTGGGAAAAGGTTGGTCCTAAGAGTCTATTTTTCCAACATTTGGTCCTAGGGGTTAGTTGGACCAAACCTTGGTCCCAAGGAACTATTTCACCAACCCTTGGTCCCAAGGGTCCATTGGGCACTCCTTTGATACTAAGGGTTCGTTCGGCCAAACCTTGGTCTTAAGGGTTTTTTGGGCCAACACTTGGTCCTAAGGGTCCATTTTGACTACAATTGATCTAGAGGGCCCATCTAGCCTTCAAGTGGTTTGAAGGGTCCACTAGTTCAAACCCTAGTCTTATGGGTTCAATTAGCCTACAATTGGTCTCAAGGATCCGTTTGGCCAATGCTTGGTCCTAAGGGTTCATTTGGCCAACCCTTAGTCCTAAGGGTACATTTGGAAAATGGTTGGTCTTAAGGGTCTATTCTACCAACACTTGGTCCCTAGGGTCCATTGGGCCAAACCTTTATCTAAAGGATCTATTTTTCCTATAGTTGGTCTTGAAATTCGATTTGGCCAACAATTAGTTTTGAGGGTCTGTTTGTCCAACACATGGTTCCAAAGATTCATTTGGCCAACCATTGGTCCCAATGATCCGTTTGGCCAATAGTTGGTCTTGAGGATCCATTTGGCCAAAACTTGGTTCCAATGTTCCATTTGACCAACACTTGGTCCCAAGGGTTTGTTTGGCCAACACTTGTTTCTGAGGTTCAGTTTGGCCAATCCTTCATCCTAAGGGTTCCTTGGGACAAACCTTCATCCCAAGGGTTTTTTGGGTCAAACCTTGGTTCCAAGGATCCATTGGGTCAACACTGGGTCTCGAGGATCCATTTTTCCTACAATTGTTCTTGAGGATCAAGTTGGTAGGCAGTTGGTCCCCATGATCCATTCGGCTTATAGTTGGTCTTAAGGGTTTGTTTGGCCAACACTTGATCTCAAGGATTCATTTCACAAACCATTTATCCTAAGGGTTCATTTGCCCAACCCTTGGTTCTGAGGGTCCATTTTCTAAATGGTTGGTCCCAACGATCCATTTGCCAAAAAGTTTCTCTCATTGGTCTATTATGCCAATACTTGGTCCTAAGGGTTCATTGGGCCAACACTTGGTCTTGAGGGTTTGTTTGGCAAACACTTGGTCCCAAGGGTCCATTTGGGGAATGATTGGTCCCAAGGGCCTGTTTGGCCAACATTTAGTCTTGAGGTTTAGTTGGGTCAAGCCTTGGTTCCCAAGCACCATTTGGCTAACCCTTGGTCTTGAGGATCTATTGGGCCAAACCCTAGTCTTAAGAGTCACTTGGACCAACACTTGATCTTGAGGGTCTTCTTTTCCTATAGTTGATCTGAAGGGTCCATCTAGCCAACAGTTGGTATGGAGGATCCCTTAGTCCAAGCCCTGGTCTCAAGGGTTCGTTTGGCCTATAGTTGATCTTGAGGATCCATTTGGCCAACACTTGGTCCCAAGGTTCCATGGGGCCAACCTATGATCTCAAGGTCTTTTTGGCTAACACTTGATCTCAAGGGTCTGTTTGGCCAAACCTTGGTCTTAAGGGACCATTTGTCCAACACTTGGTCTCAAGGATTTATTTGGCCAACACTTAGTCTTGAGGGTCCATTTGGTCAACACTTGGTTCAAAGGGTCTATTTGGCCAACCCTTGGTCCTAAGGCTTCATTGGATCAACACTTGGTCTTGAGGGTCTGTTGGGCCAACCCTTGATCCCAGGGCTTCATTGGACCAACACTTGGTCTTGAGGGTCTGTTGGGCCAACCCTTGCTCTCTATGGTTTATTTGGACAATGCTTGGTCTCAAGGTTAGGTTTGGTGATTGATTGGTACTAAGGTTCCATTTGGTCAACACTTGTTCCTAAGGGTCAATTGGGCCAAACCTTGGTCTCAAAGGACTATTTAGCCAACCATTGGTCTTGAGCATCCCTTGAGCACTCCCTTGGTCTCAAGGGTTCATTAGGTCAAACCTTGGTCCTAAGGATCTGTTGGGTCAACACTTGGTCACAAGGATCCATTTTTTCTACAATTGGTTCCAAGAGTCCATCTGGCCAACAGTTGGTTTGGAGGGTTTACTAGTCCAACCCTTAGTCCCAAGGATCTATTTCATCTAATGTTGGTATTGAGATCCATTTGGCCAACACTTCATCTCAAGCATTCGTTTGATGAATAGTTGGTCCCAAATTTCTATTTGGCTAACACTTGGTCTTAAGGATCTGTTTGGCCAACCCCTTGTCCCAAGGATCTATGGGGTCAACCCTTGGTTTTGAGGATCCATCTATACAAAAGTTGGTTCCTAGGGTTTGTGCGGCTAACACTTGGTCTTAAGGGTCTATTTCACCAATTGAGGGTTTGTTTGACCAACCCTTGGTCTCGAGGGTCTATTTGGCCAATGGTTAGTCCCAAGGGTCCATTTGATAAACAGTTGGTCCTAAGGGTTCGTTAGGCTAACACTTGGTCTTGAGGGTCCATTTGGCCAACCTTGGTCTGGAGGGTCCATTTGGCTACCACTTGGTCCTAAGTGTCCATTTTACCTATAATTGATCCTAACAACCCATCTAGCCAACAATTGATCTAAAGGATCTATTTGGCAAGTAATTAGTACCGAGGATCCATTTGGCTAACAGTTGGTCCTAAGGGTCCATTTGACCAACACTTGCTCCCAAGGGTCTATTGCACCAACCATTGGTCCTAACGGTCCTTTTGCTGAATGGTTGGTCTTGAGGGTCTATTAGACCAACACTTGATCCTAAGGGTCCGTTGGGCGAATACTTGGTCTCAAGGGTTGGTTTGGCCAATAGTTGGTCCCAAGGATCTATTAGGCCAACACTTGGTCCCAAAGGGCCATTTGGTTGACCCTTAGGCCTAAGGGTTCGTTTGGTCAACCATTAGTCCTAAGGGTCCATTTGGTGAGTGATTGGTCTCAAGTATCCATTTGGATAATACTTCATCCCAAGGGTCTTTTTTGGTCAACACTTGGTCTTGAGGGTCCATTGGGCCAACCCTTGGTCCCAAGGGTCCATTTTTTGAATAGTTGGCCAATACTTGGTCTTCAAGGTCCATTTTTCCTATAGTTTGTCCTAAGCATTCATCTGGCTGGCAATTGGTCCCAAGGGTCCATTTCACCAACACTTTATCCTGAGGGTTTTATATGGTCAACACTTGGTCTTGAGGGTTTGTTTGGCCAACCCTCGATTTCAAGGATCTGTTTGGCCAATACACAATCCCAAGGATCCATTTTTCCAACACTTGATCCTAATTGTTCGTTAGGCCAACACTTAGTCCAAATGGTCTATTTGGTCAACCCTTAGTCTCAAGGATCCATTGGGCACTCCATTGGTCCAAAGGATTCATTGAGCCAAACCCTTGGTCCCAAGCATTCGTTGTGTCAAGACTTGGTCCTAAGAGTTTTTGTTTACCTACACTTGCTCTTGGGGGTCCATTTGTCCAATAGTTGGTCCTAAGGGTCTTGTTGGTGAGCAATTTATCTTGAGGATCCATTTCATCTTCAGTTGGTCCCAAGGATCTGTTTGACCAACACTTGGTCCTAAGGGTCTATTTCGTGAGTGATTAGTCTTGAGGATTCATTTGGACAACACTTAGTCTCAAGGATCCATTTGGCCAACCCTTTGTCTCGAGGGTCCATTGGGTCAACCCTTTCTCTTGAGGGTCTATTTGCTAAATAGTTGATCCCAAGGGTCCGTTAGGCCAACACTTGGTCTTGAGGATCCATTTTACCTACAGTTGGTCTCAAGGATTTATCTGGGAAATATTTGATTTTGAGGGTCTATTTAGCAAACATTTATTCTTGAGGGTCCATTTGGCCAACCCTTGGTCCAAAGGGTTTATTTGGCCAATTCTTAGTCTCGAGGGTCTGTTTGGCTAACACTTGGTCTTGAGGGTCCATTTGGGGAATGGTTAGTCTTACGGGTCTGTTTGGCCAAAGCTTGGTCTTAAGGGTTAGTTGGTCTAGGCCTTGGTCCCAAGGGACCATTTGGTTAACCCTTGGTCTCAAGGGTCTCTTGGGCCAAACTTTTGTCCTATGGTTTGCTGGGCCAACACCTAGTCTGAAGGATCCATTTTGCCTATAGTTGGTTTGAAGGGTCCAACTAGCCAATAGTTGGTCTAGAGGGTTCGTTGATTCAACCCCTAGTCCTAAGGGTCTAATTTTTCTATAGTTGGTCTTGAGGATCTGTTTGGCCAACACTTGATCTTGAGGATCTGTTTGGTCAATGATTGGTCATGAGGGTTCATTTGGCAAACACTTGGTCCTGAGGGTCTATTTAGCCAACCCTTAGTCCCAAGTATCTTTTTGGAGAATGGATGGTCCTAAGGGTTCGTTTGGCCAACACTTAGAGCCTAGGGTCCATTGGGCTAAACCTTTGTCCTAAGGATTTGTTTTACCTATGGTTGGTTCCCAAGAGTCCATCTAGCCAACAGTTGGCCTTGATGATCTGTTTTTCCGATAGATGGCTCCAAGGATCCATTTGGTCAATCATTAGTCCAAATGATCCATTTAGCCAACCTTTGGTCTCAAGGGTTCATTTGGCCAACACTTGGTCCTAAGGGCCTATTTGGCCAACACTTGGTCTTGAGGGTCCATTTGACCAACACTTGGTTCCAAGGGTCTGTTTGGCCAAAGCTTGGTCCCGAGGATTCATTGGTTACTCTCTCTGTCCTAAGGGTCTATTGTGTCAAACCTTGGTCATGATGGTCCATTTGGCCAACACTTAGTCTTGAGGGTCCACTTTGCTTATAGTTGGTCTCAAAGGTCCAATTAGCCAATAGTTGGTCCCAAGGGTCCAGTTGGTAATTGATTGTTCCTAAGGGTTCATTTGGCCAACAATTTCTCGTGAAGGTTTGTTTGGCCAACACATGCTCCCAACGATCTATTTGGTGAGAAGTTGGTCTTGAGGGTCTGTTTGTCCAACACTTGGTCTCAAGGGTCTACTAGGCTAACCCTTTGTCTCAAGGGTATGTTGGGCCAACCCTTGGTCCTAAGGGTCTGTTTGCTAAATGGTTGGTCCCAAGGGTCCATTAGGCCAACACTTGGTCTTGAGGATCCCTTGGGCCAACACTTCATCCCAAGAGTCCATTTTGCCCAAAGTTGGTCCTAAGAGTCCATCTATCCAACATGTCAAGTTTTCTACACTACACAGTGTGATAGAGCATATTGCAAACACTTAGTAAAATTTTTGCAAATTTTGACTTGCTACACGCATCACTTTGTCTACACTACACAACGTAGTAGAGTGTAGCATGCATACTTTGACAAATTTCAACAAAACTTGTAATGTTTCTTCATCGCATGTTGACCAAAATCTAAGGTGTAATAGGACAGGTAGCCTTGAAAGTCATAAAATCACCAAATGCATCTTCTATGTCGAGGTAGCTTGATAAATCCTTGTCCAACACTTAGGAAAAATTTGGCCTTGAAACCTATGTCAAGCTTGCTACCCTATGTAGCATAGTAGAGCATGATAGGCCCAAAAGATAGAAAATTTTCCAAACTATTTTTTTCATCTTGAGTACTTTTGATAGACTCTAGCCTAATACTTGGGTGGACTAGCAACCAAGACATATGTCAAGTTGGGCAAGCTAGAGAGTGTAGCGAGCTTGATAGTTTGGGAGATAGAAAATTTTCCAAACTATTTGGTCCATCCAAAGCAAAACTTAACTGCTTCTGGCTTGAAATTTGTGTAGATAGGCTATGAAAGTGTGTTCTATGCTAGCCGTGCTAGGGAGCATAGCAAGCAAAATTAGAAAATTTTTGCAAAAATCAGGACTTCAAGTGTACTACATTATCTACACTACACAGCATGACACCAAACTTAGAAAAATTTTACCTAAGTTTTGACACCTAGACAAATCTGCCATTAAATCATAGAAGCTCAAAATTGGTGGTGTTTCATTGGCCCCTCTTTGTTGACATCTAGAGGATTAACGCAAGAGACATCAACAAAGAATACAAACCACCATAATGAACATGACACCAACACCATTCATCATTGCTTGCCTGGATGATGCTTCATTGTGCTTGAGAGTACTAAGGGAATGAGGTATGGTAGAGAATAGTTTGGGGAGATGGGTCAAGGAATGATGGATGGAGAGGATAACTATAGGATGCAATGTCATGATGGCTGGTCATCATAGCATGATCCCTCATCAAAGTGCTTATGAGGGAGTCAGCATGTGAAGATGGCCTACCCATTGGATTTCGACCTCTCATCGGAGGGCTTGTAAGATGATCAATCCAAGGTCAGACAGGTTGTGAGATAGCAACTATGTACGTTGAATTGGGCACTTTGCTTGTGTCATTTTCTTTTCTTTCTTTTTTATTTTTTTCTATATTTTGTTTTATTTTTTATCCTTTTTTTTCACTTTTTCCTCCTTTTGGGTTGTCAGGTAAACTGTGCGTCCACATTTGCTTAGAGGCAACCGCATCACATTCGTAGGACAGGTGTTTCCTCCTCAAGATGAGTTGCGTTGCATTTATTTAGGGCTTTGACTAGCCCACCCATGGAACAAGTTGTGTTACGCCTATCATGGGTTTAGTAGCTAATTGTAGGAAAGGTTCCACATCCATCAGGAAAGCTTGCAAGTAGTGTGGGAGAATGTAAGATGAAGAGGTAGAGGTCAACTGGCTAGAAGGGTGATAGGGACATGCACTCTTAAGTAGCTAGGTGAGCCAAAGCAAACACATCAGAGCAATGTAGTACCTTGCCACTGTGATGAAACACACCCTTGAATGGCATTGCCAAGGCTTCATCTTGCAAATGCAACATAGAGAAAATAAGAAAAAAAGCCACCATGTGAGATGAGGGCAAAGTCCTATCTACCAGAGGCATTGCAAGGGTTGCAGATGCTATGTTAGTTACATGCAATGTTCAAAGTAGGAAGGCTAGTGCAGGTGTCAATGGTGGTAGGCTAGGAAAGCTCCAACAGCCACATCAGAAGTGAGCACTCAAGTGGCTAGAGGTGATGGTGATGTAGGTGCTCAAGAGTTCTCACCAAAGGCAAGAGATAGGAAATTCAACCATAGGGCAAGGAGCCATGCTGCCAAATGCTCTTCCAAACTCTAATGATAGTGACAGCTGGAGGATGGTAGCACTATGGCTATGCAGGACTATAGTGAGTGCTACTAACAGTAAGAATTATGACTAGAATGATTGGCGATGGTGAGAGTAGTTCCAGAAGGTCAGCAAGATGCCAAAAAGCATCTCTGGAAGATCAACAAGATGCCAAGGACGGTGACACTACAAATGTCCCAGAGGATTTTTTCTTAACTACATGAACTTCATTCTAGAAATGTAATGCCCCACCCCATCTTGGCCCAAAGGTGTGGGTAGGTGACAGAATATTGAAAGTATTCTCGCTCACTTGTCCACAAAACTGTGTGTTGAACTGTAGATGCTAAACTGCAAACCCAGTTTTAGGTCTTGGTAGACTGCATGTTTTGCTAGTTTAAAGTCCTAGCATACATTTGTGCTAGTTTAACATTGTAGCAGATGGTGGATGACTAGTTTAAGGTCATGGAAAACCATGTTGTGGGTACCAGTTTAGTGTCATAGCCCAAGGACATGCTATGCCAATTTAAAGTCATAGTGGACGTTTGTGCCAATTTAACATTATAGCATATGTCTATGCTAGTTTAATGTCATAGTAGACATCTATGCTAGTTTAATATCATAGCAAACATGCACTTACCTTGCTTATGTCATTGGCACGATACTGCATGTCAGGTATGCTACGACTTCAAGTATGAGTGGTTTATAGGATTGACAATCTCATTGCCATCTAGATCAGCAAGCTTGAAGGCTCCATTGTCATATGCCTTAGTGACCAAGAAAGGCCCTTCCAAATTGGCTAATAATTTGTCTACAAGCTTGCAGAAAACATTGAGAACTACGTCCCCCTTCTTGATTGGGCATTGATGCTAATTGTGATGGTGCTTTTTCCATTTCTTTTCTTGGTACCACTCAATGTGATCACGTGTTTGCATGTGCTTCTCCTCTATAGATTTGAGGTAGATGGTTCTCAACTTGTTATTCTAAGCCTCATCAATGAAGCTTGAAAGGATCATGTGGAGTGATGGGACCTGCAATTCAAGAGGCAAGATTGCTTCAGATCCATACACAAGACTATATGGTGTTTTACCTATTACTATCCTGCATGTCGTGCAGTAGGCCCATAGTGCATAGGCTGGTTGTTCATGTCATCACCACCTTCTATTGTTAAACATCCTCTTTAGAAGATTGACGATGACTTTGTTTGTAGCCTCCACTTGACCATTTACCTGTGGGTAGTATGGTGATGAGAAGGAATGCCTAATTCCAAGGTTTTTGCAAAAGGCTTTTGTTTCTACACTACTAAATTGTGGCCCGTTGTCTATGACTATAGTCATGGGGAGACCAAATTAGGTCACTATGTTGTCAAGAATGAATTTTTAAACTTCCCATGATGTTGTCTTCCTAAGGAGAATGGCTTCAATTCACTTTGTAAAATATTTGATGGCAGTAATGATGAAGCTATGTCATGTGAAAGACTTAGGCATTATAGGCCCTATAATGTCCAACCCCCAACATTGGAATGGCCACATAATCTAATTAGTATGTAGTTTAGTGGGTGGCATGTGCATTAGATTTTCATGCTGCTGATACACATCACATGTTTTGACCTTGGAAATGCAATCATGCTCCATGTAGGACCAGTAATAACCTAGACATCTAATTTTTCGGCTATTGCCCTAGGAGCTATATGACCCTCACATAGTCCTACATGGACTTGATCAATGATCTTTTCCACTTCACTGCCAGTAACACAAGTTAATAGTATTTCATCATAGGATCTGTGACATAAGGTATTATCACCTACAAGGACATACTGTCATGATTTTTTTTGTGTTACATCCTTTTGGATAGATGTTAGATTTTTTGGGGGCTCTCCCTATTGGAGGCATGACTTAATATCATCATACCACTCTTGGGCATGAGCTATACTTATGGATGTAATGCTTGTTGTGTGAGTTATAGATTCAGTGTAATCCACTATTGAAATGGGCAAAGAGGAAAACATATTTGACACTATGCTTAAGGCTAAAGTGGCTAGTGCATCAACTATGGCATTTTCATTACAAGGGATATGTTGGACATCTACAGTTGCAAATTGTTTAAGCAAGTGCTTTGCCAAATCATAGTAAGGTTGTAGATGTTGTGCCTTACAAGCATAAACCTCTATGACTTGGTTAATGACTAACTGTAAATCACCTTGGATTGCTATGTCCCAGATTCTTAGCTCTTGAGATGCTAAGATGCCTCTAAGGAGACCTTCATACTCCACCATGTTGTTTGTAAAAGTAAATGCAAAGTGATATGAAAAGGGTTAGATCTCCCTAGAGGGGAATGTGATTATAGCAACGACACTACCACCTTGTGTGAGTGAAGCATCATCAAAGTGTAAGATAGCCTCAAAGTTTGTAGGTACTTAGCTTATATTGTTAACATGCCCATCCCATAATTCCAAATCTATCATTACTTAATCATCTACTAGTGAAGCCATAAGTTGCGCGGCTATTTCTTGACCTTTTATAGATGGCTGCGCTATGTAGTTTAGGTCAAACTTTGTAGTTATTACCTTCCACCTTGCTATTCGACTACTTTCATATATGTTCTTTGTAATGGCCCTAAGTACATTGCTTTTGTAGATGACATCGACTTGACTATGAAAAAGGTAGTGTCTCCACTTTTTAAGTGCAAAAACTAAGGCAAGATAGTTCTTCTCCACATCATTATATTTTTCCTTGTGAGCTACTAGTACATGGCTTAAGTAATAAATAGGGACCTCTAAGCTATCGTCTTGCTTTTGGCAAAGTAGAGAAGCAATGGATGTGTCTGAGGTTGCAAGGTAAATGTAGAAAGGTTTATCTCCCTATGGAGGGTAGACTACTGAAAGTTGAGCCAGCTCCTTTTTTAGGTTGTCAAATGCCTCTTAACATTGAGATTTCCACTCAAAGTTGATCCCATTTTTGAGAAAATGTTACATTGGCTACAACTTATCAGTCAACCTTGCAATAAACCTACATATGATTTGTACCCTACCTTGTAACCCACATAACTCCTTAATGTTTTCTAGTGGTGCTAAGTTGGTGATAACCTTAACCTTGTCAAGGTCTATGCATATTCCTACTTTTGATACCACAAGGCCTAACATGTGACTAGTTTTGACATCAAAGACACACTGTTTGGAATTAAGCCTAAGGTCATGTCTAAGGAAACATTTGAGGACATGGTCTAAGTCATCTATGTGGTCATGAGTGACTTTGGACTTAACCACTATGTCATCAACATAGTCATTAAACAATTCTAATAGATAGTCACTAAATATGTATGTCATTGTGCATTGATATGTTGCTCCTGCGTTCTTTAGTCCAAAGGACATCATTTTATAATAAAATGTACCCCAAGGGGTCATGAAAGTAGTGCTAAGCCAGTGCTCTAGGTGGATTCGGATTTGGTTGCACCTTGAGAACCTGTCCATGAAGGACAATAAGGCATGATCAACTATAGTATCGATGAGTTGGTCAATACTAGGCAATGGAAAATCTTCTTTAATGGTTTCCATGTTTAGGCCCTATAAGTCTATGGAAATGCGTATACTTACATTTTTCTTGGAGACAACTATAATGTTTGAAACCCAATCAACGTAGTCAAGTGTCTAGATGAAACTAGCTCTATAAAGCTTAGTGATATTGTTATAGATGGCCAACATGACCTCAGGCTTGACTTTACAAGCTTTTTGCTTAACTGGATTAATGCGTGGATCTAGGATAATGTTATGCTGTATTATACTTGGATCTAAACGTAGCATGTCCTTGTAGGAAAATGCGAACACCTTGACATTGTCACTAAGAACTTTAGAGATGCTTTGTTAGATTTGAGACTCTAACAAGAAACTAAGTTTCAATGTTTTCACCTCACCTTTACATGTCATTATAGGGACTTCTATGAGGGGATCCTCAGTTACATCACCTACTTCTAAGTCTAGAGCTCAAACTAGATGTTCTGTCCAATCTAGCAATGTCTCTAGGGATGCTATGTTGGTGTCATAGGTAAGCGGTTCAAAGTCCAAAAGTTTTATGTTTATGCATCTCGTGAGTTTTCCATAAGGTCTAGTCAAGACTAAAGATGAATGAAGACTCTCGTATGTGTTCATTTTTCAAGAGATCCTGCAAAATAACTAGAAAAATATCAAGCAACACCTGTTTTAATAAAGAGAAATGCATAGAATAAGGAAAGTAATGATATGAAAATTTAATTAACCATGTAGTATGTAAAATGATTATATATATTATTATTATTATTATTATTTTGTATTTTTCTTTGATGACCATAAAATACTTTATGTTATAGCGAGAAATGCCTGTATTGAGCATCTTGAATCTACATCCACTTTCCGCTCATGATCATGGGCAGAAACTCCAGACAAGTTTTCCTTCATGCAAGGTGTAGTGGATGACATGATCAACAAACTTAAATAGATAGATCCTAAGATAGATATGTTTATTTACTATCATTTCCTCCTTTTCTCTCCCTTTTTCTTTCTTTCTTTTTTGTTTTACAATTAATGTTTCACCACTTGGGATAATAGGCTCATGACTCAAGTGGGATCCAAGAAGAGTGGTCTAAGTCAATGCTGTACCTGAGTTCCCTCCTAAAGTCAAGTAGGTGCCTCATCATATATACAATGATGAGGTAAGAAAATGCGCACTCCATTCCACATGATCATTGTGGGAGCGTAGATGTGTAACCAAGGAGTTTTGGAAATAGGTGTAAGAGCTCTTGGAGCAGAAAGAGAACCAAGCAGCTAGGCTAGAAGACTTGCAGTCACGTTATGACTTCCTAGCAGCTTGTGAAAAATTATATAGTAGCTAGCATATGGCTGAGATTGACTATGCTAGGTACTGGTTGGCTGTCTAGGGAAAGAATGAGGCTACTCATGAGGTCATTGAACAACATTTGCAAATGGACCTCTTGGCTCGAAAGAACCAAGATTAGAAGGATTACAATGCCAAAGTATATGAATGGAGACAAACATAGAAAAAACACAAGTATCATTACAAGATGGAATGCATAGCCTATCACAAGAAGTATAGGGATGAGTTTGTGAAGCACCAATGTCAAGACATATTCCTTAATTTCATTGATGTAAAGTAGACTTACGAAATGTTTGCAAACCATCTAGTGGTTAGTGAGTCCTCGAAGTGAGAGATTTTTTTTCCTTTCAGAGAGGCCACTTTTGCAACCTTTTTGCTAGGGCCACTTGTATGGACAACCATGGAGAAAGGGAAGATCCTTGTAGGCATTGATTTGGGAGAGGAGGATTGGACATGCATGTTAGAGGACGAGATCCTCTAATGCCTAAAGGCTAGTCTCAACAAGATGCCCTCATACATGGAAGAATGTCCATCTTAGGTTAGTTTAACTTACCTTATTGTTGTTTATTTCATTATTTTTTTGCATATTATCCCATTTATTGATTGGTTTGCTGTTTCATTTTTGCTTTGTGTAGGCTCCAGGTAAAGGTGCATGACCCAATGGAGAAGCAAATAAAGACGAAAGGGAAGAACCTTAGCTTCCCATCATAATGCACATTAAAATGTTTGAGGTGTAGCCCTACTATTGGGAAATTTTATGTCCTTTTGGATATGATGTAACTTTAGGCTATGTATTTGACTTATGATTTAATGGAAAACATGACACTTATTTACTTCTCATTTTATCTTTTTAACTTGTAATTCAATTGATATTGTCATGATTTTAACTTATGATTTTTTGTTGATGTAATTAGGCCCGTTGTGGTCCCCATGCCAGTTTAAGGACATGGCGATAGGGCCATTACTAGTTTAAGGCCATTTCAGGCCATTGCTAGTTTAAGGCCATTTTGGGCCCTTGTGCGAAAGAATGTTGGTTGCCTATTTTGGACCTTGCCAGGCCATGCAATAGTTTAAGGCCATTTTGGACCACGTGATAGTTTAAGGCCATTTTAGGCCATGTTTTCTTTTCTTTTCTTTTTTGCAAAATAAATTTTAAAAAAACCGTAACTAATGTAAGAAGTAAACATAACAGAAACTACAACTAACTATACATCCAAAGGGGCAAGAGATGAGTTGGACTAGGAGATAAATTAGGGACTTGCCCTAATCACATAGACATTTCCTAATCCAATGTGGATTAGGCAGTGTGTAAGGCCTAGAAGGCACCAGGTGGTACTCCCCTAGGCCATCATCTACTATAGAAAATGGCAATTCCACCCAAATAGCTTCCTCTTAGAGGTTGCTCGTCTTGTTTGGTTGCTTGTCATTGGCCGAACAACAACAACTTTTATTAAAAATAGGTGGTGTGTATTCAGAGATTTCCACCTCTAACCCTTGTTCGATGTCTACATTATTGATGGTCAAAGGGGCTATGTTATTACCAAAGATCACCACTTCCCCACCTTCGTAAGGCAAGTGGATTTCTTGGTGGATTGGTGAAGAAATAGCCCATAGCTGGGCTAACTAGGACCTCCCTAATTATGTTAAATCCAGGCATCTCTTCAACCATGATGAACTCTACATTAGTGAGGAATTGCTCCCCTACCACAAAGTCAATCATGACTAAGTGCAGTGTGACTAACTATCTAGCATGACTAACTGTAGCATGACTAACTATCCAGCATGACTAACTGTCCAACATGACTAACTGCAGCGTGTGAATACTGAAAATTTGTCTAAGTGTTGAGCGTGTGAACACTAAAAATTTGTCTAAGTGTCCAGCGTGTGAACACTAAAATTTTTTCTAAGTGTCTAGTGTGTGAACACTAAAAATTTGTCCAAGTGTCCAGCATGTGCACACTAAAAATTTATCTAAGTGTCCAACGTGTGAACACTAAAAATTTGTCCAAGTGTCTAGCGTGTGAACACTAAAAATTTATCTACGTGTCCATCCTGTGAACATTGAAAATTTGTCTAAGTGTCCAATGTGTGAACACTAAAAATTTATCTAAGTGTCCAGCGTGTGAACACTAAAAATTTGTCCAACTGTCCAGCGTGTGAACACTGAAAATTTGTCTAAGTGTCCAGAATGTGAACACTGAAAATTTGTCTAAGTGTCTAGCATGTGAACATTGAAAATTTGTCTAAGTGTCCAACATGTGAACACTGAAAATTTGTCTAAGTGTCCAACGTGTGAACACTGAAAATTTATCTAAGTGTCCAACATGTGAACACTGAAAATTCATCTAAGTGTCCAACATGTGAACACTAAAAATTTGTCGAAGTGTTCAGCGTGTGAACATTGAAATAGAATGCAAACAGAAGCAGCCCTCATTCTAGTGCTAATTTACTATACGGTAAGACCCTGCCTTCGCTCGACGGCCTGCTGGAAAAATAGTAAGACCCTGCCTTCGCTCAACGGCCTGCTGGAAAAACAGTAAGACCCTGCCTTCGCTCAATGGCCTACTGGAAAAACAACGAAGGCAAAGTGCCTTAGATGGTCTGCACACAGATCAAATAAGGACTTCCCCAAGCGTATGCAATTGCGATGACGCTGGGTTATGTGTAAAAAAATGCAAATGGCAAAAATAGGGTCACGAACATCAACCAGCGCCTGCGAAACGCGATCCAGATTTTCTTGCACTTCATCGATTTTGGCCAGTTTTGCGTTCTTCCTCTTGATTTTTGGTGCCATTGTAACAGCTTTAGAAGTTTTCACCGTCTAACACTTGCAAATCTTCGCAAAATCACATGCTCTAATTCTCTGCTCTTCCTGCTCTCACTCAGCAACAGTTACGAATTCGAATTCACAATAGCCAACAGCCTGTCCTCATCAACAGCTACTTACTTATATGCGAGGATCACCGACTTGATATCTGATTTAAGCAGGACTTTCCTAAAACAGAGCCCAAAAATCAAGATATTAATGCGGCTGATATCGCACGCGCCACTGTCCGAAATGACGTTAAACTACCACATCTTATCGTCTCGTAATCGGGTTGCATTAATTACAGCTTGTTTACAATATTCAAAATTTAGTTAGCCTTCCATGTTCAATGACATCACGTCACCTTTCTCTTAATCATTTACGCACTTGGCGGTTTTGCAGGGCAGACGGCAAATGGACTCCACGCTTTCAAGACCCCTAACCTTGACGGGCCCATACGGGAAGGTAGTTAGGCAATTTGACTCCACGCTAGTAGACGTTAACACCCCTTTAGAAGACGTAACCATAGCCGCATCGGAGACGTACCCAGAATGGCCAGAACAGTCAACGCGTATGCTAGACCTGGAAGCTGGGGACATAACCGAAGACCCCCTCAGTGAGGTTGCTATTGTTACGCATAAGGATGAAGCCAAAATGCTTAAAGTCAGCTCTTTACTAGACCAAAAAATGCACAATGCCATAAAATAGGTCCTGCAAGACAACATCACAGTCTTTGCATGGTCATACGAGGATATGCCTGGACTAGACCCCAGGCTAATCTAGCATAACATCATCTTAGATCCATAGATTAAATCAGTTAGGAAAAAGGCACACAAAATCAAGCCAAAAATCGTGCTAGCCGTGCGTGATGAAATCACCAAACTGTATCAGGCTGGTTTCATCCATGCGGTCGATTACACGGACTGGG
>MNCI01005823.1:38253-82892 GCA_015680685.1 Gnetum montanum
GACGTAGCGTTAGCCGCATTACTTTGTCAAAGGAGGGATGATGGGTCGGAAGTGCCCATATACTACTTGAGTCATGCTCTATGTGCGTACGAAACGAGGTACAACGACGTCGAGCGTAATTTCCTAGCATTAGTTTTTACGCTTAAAAAGTGTAGGCATTATCTTTTCTGTAGCGAGGTCAACATCATCTATAAAAATAACATTCTTAGGTCCATTACGCATAACCTATACGAGAGTAGTAAAATAGCTTGCTGGAAGGCTATCATGGCAGAATTCGATCTGCACTATATTGGCCAATCATCTATGAAAGGCTAAGCGATAGCTGACCAGTTAATAACATCACTAATTAACAATCAAGCGACCATAGAACTAGAGTTCCCTGACGAACATGTACATAGTTTAAGCCCTATCTTGACAGGCCCCGAAGCAACGTTGTATTTCGATGGAGCTTCAACCGCTAGAGGTGGCAGTGCCGCCACTGTTATTACGCTATCACCTGAGGATGTGCGTCTACATGCTTATCACTTGACCTTCCCCTGTACGAACAATGTGGCAGAGTACGAGGGGCTCCTCAGAGGATTACTAACCGTCAGTGAACTAGATGTTCAACACCTGGCGATTAGGGGCGATTTGATGCTTGTCATAAATTAGATTACAGGGGTCTACGCCTGCAAGGCTGTACATTTGCAGCCCTACTGCGATAAGGCTAAAGACCTTCTGAGATAATTTATGACCATCGATGTCCAGCACGTGCCCTGCACAGACAACACACTGGCCGATGCACTGGCAACTTTGGCCTTGAACGTGCCTTCACATCTCTTTGACACCTATCCTGCATTGATAACCGACTACGCAGATCCTATCATTCAGACGACGCAAATCTCTTCTCTTCTCGAGGAAAGCACACCTGAATGGTACGACGACATTAAAACTTACCTTTTACAAGGTAAGCTACCGTCTATATTGACACGCGCACAGAAAGATGCAATACGCAAGCGGGCTAGGCAATACGTCATCATCGGAGACAACACTCTTGGTAGACGCTCCTTTGATGGCGTGTTGCTTACTTGCGTTGACAAAAACCAAGCGCAGCATATAGTCGGCGAAGTTCACGAGGGACTGTGCGGCGGCCACATAGCGCCACAGGCTATGGCCCTAAAAATCCATCGTTTAGGATACTACTGGCCGCGCATGGAAAAAGATTGCCTGACAAAGGTTAAAACTTGTGACACGTGTCAGCATCACGCGAATCTCATACATGTGTCACCTACAGAATTACACATGACGCAGATAACATGGCCATTTCAACGATGGGGACTAGACATTATAGGCCCCATCACGCCAAAATCTTCCACAGGTCATAGCTTCATCATTACCGCTACTGCGTATTTTACGAAGTGGATGGAGGCTGTTCCCCTGCGAAAGATCAAATCTCAGCAGATTTGCCATTTTATCCTGGATAATATAGTAACCAGATTTGGTCTCCCGATGACTATTGTGACCGACAATGGGCCATAGTTTAGTAGCACGGAAACCAAATCCTTCTGTGATAACCTAGGCATTAGACAATCCTTTTCCTCCCCCTATTACCCGCAAGCGAATGGTCAAGCTGAAGCAACGAACAAAGTGATCATCAATCTGCTCAATAAAATGCTCGATGGCAACAAAAGGCGGTGGCACGAATAGATCCTCTATGTGCTATGGGCATATCGTACTACGTGTCGGACAGCTACGGGTAGTACGCCCTATAGCATGGTTTACGGGTCTGAAGCAGTGCTGCCTCTCAAGTTGCACATTCCTTCTCTGAGAATGGTCCTCTCCATGGTTATAAATGAGGCTCAACATACCAAGTCTCGAATCGCAGATCTGGATTCAGTAGAAGAGAAGCTGATACAGGCTCTTGACACAATTGAAAGGTATCAAGATAAACAGAGGCAGAAGCATCGTCACAACCTTCAGCAACGCCCGATTAAGAAAGGAGATCTAGTTCTCAAGGCCGTGCATGAACCAGTAGGAAAGTTCTCTGCAAATTGGGAAGGCCCTTTCTTTGTGGTTGATGCATACAACAACGGAGCATTCAAATTAGCAGACGTCAATGGCAATGAACTACCAAACCCTGTAAATCATGTCTATCTGAAGCGGTATTACGTTTAGCAGCATCTCCAGTGTGAACAACCAGGTATGGCCACCATCGTCCGCTATGACGTAAAACTGGCATTTCTTGCACGCGTCCGCCACGACGNGTCCGCTATGACGTAAAACTGGCATTTCTTGCACGCGTCCGCCACGACGCTAAACTAGCACTGATCGTCCGCTACGACGTTAAACTGGCAAGTTGTAACCGTCCCCTACGACGTAAAACTGGTAATGTTGTACAGGTCCGCCAAGACGAAAAACTGGCATCTTTTGCAAGCGTCCGCCATGACGCTAAACTGGCACAGGTAAGTAGTCATTTTTTGAGACATAAAACCAGCACAGACTTGTCCCTGGGTCATGACATGAAACTGACATCCACAGCACGGTCTGCTGAGACCATAAATCAAATATACCACCGTCTGCTACAACGTAAAACTAGCACTTCTCGGTCCGCCCGGACATTAAAATGGGACCATGGTCTGCTGAGACTTAAAACCAGCAATGACAGTCTACTAGGACTTAAAACTAGGAATTACAGACTACTGCCATGTAAATCAAGTGAGCGTGATCATCTCTGCACGGCTGCACGACAAACGAGGTGGGATACTGGGACAGTCCCAACGTCGCCACCCCGCTGGCATCCTACTGATTCCTCGGACAAGCTGAGAGGCATCTTACTGATCCCTCAGAGATGCCATCACTGCGCCCACTGCAGCGGTGGTACCTCTGAGAGTTTAGTTTCACCAGCCGGAACCTCGACGAAATCCTCGTCGACAACGACCTCGAGAACCTCCGCCGATCATCGCTATCGGATGCCGGCTTCGTAAATTCATCTAGCTGGTTCCTTGCCTTACCAGTTAGGTGCACTATGTCTGATGCCTTTTGGAAAAGATATGCTGGGCCAATTGTCAGGATTGGTGGCTCCGCCCTCATGCTCCAGCTCCTTCATGGCCCAATCGCTCTATCTCACATCACACGGCGCTCGTTTCAACAACCTCGCCTCTTGTTCACATGAGAAATGGTGTCCTCTGTTTTCTTCTGTGGTTGCAGGTTTCTTGCTTCGAGGGTGTGGTTCAAAGATGCGTCCATCTGAGTGGTGAAGAACAACAGCGTTTTGAGATGGCTGCTCAGGTTTGCCCGACCACTTAGAACTGCATGCCTATACCCCTCATAATCCTACCCTTCGCTCTTATTTCGTTTCATCCCTACCACCTGCTTCCCGTACGCAAAAGCTACATACGCAAGCATCCATTCCCCACACTCACACTAGCAGAGATATCACAGAAGTGATGCACCGTGCTCCTTTTGCAAGCATTCCTGCTATAATCGGTGACAGAGAGATCTCAGACTGATGCGCTATGCTCGTCTAAAAGCATTCCTGTCGACATAAACGTGTGTATGTTTCTGTGCGTTCCGTAAGCGTATACTATCCTCCTATCATCCTGACTTATTGTACGTCTTCCCCAAACCTGTTTCCCACTAGTTCATTCTATCTCCCATTTCCTCCATCTTCGCTCTTCCATGTTGATAGGGCAACGCCTGAGTAGCCATGGATGGATGCTGTTCTTGCTTCTATCAATCCGGTGTTTTGTATTCTTTGTCGACGTCTTTCGGGCAAGCCCTCCAACCATCAACAAAGAGGGGCCATTGAAACACCGTGAAAATTACAAGTCGGCCTCAGACAAAGATTCGCAATTTAGGCAAGGGCGCATGTCAGAATTCCAGAAGGGAGAATAAGACAGATCAACACAAAGAGGCGCGTAACATCAAGTCTTCGACTTCCTGTGCAGATTCCTAATTTTTCTATGTTTTTTCTGTTTATGCTATATCACGCGACGTAGCGTAATGGCACTTAGCGTGATTCTGTTTAAACATAGTTCGGCATCAGAAGGCTAGTTACTTTGGCATAGGGAGAAGCTTGAGCAGCGTAATATGCGACTTTTCGTATATTTTACTAAGTCTTTTGTTCAAGACCAGGTTTACGCTCTGTTACGCACGGCAGCGTAATGAGCTCCAAAACAGTCAAAGGCAAAGTCTAAGAAAGTGCGATTGCTCATCATATGCTCATCACGCAACGTAGCGTATCACAGCGTATTGCGTCGCCAAGCTAGACATCGTTTACGCTTCATTATGCGCAGCTGCGTAAGCGAGTGTAAAACAGCTTGAATCTATTGTTTCCATGTTATGTTATGCTCGTGTATGCAACACAGTGTGAATAAGCGTAACATAACCCAAAGACAGTTGAAACATGTCAGACGCACATCTGTTCTTCACACGCACGATACGCAAATAAGCGTATTGTGCGTAGTCACAAAGTTTGACACAAAAATGGTCAAACCAATAGTACCTGAAACATTCGAGACACACGTCATCAGGGTTGCGCCTTTTCCACAGGATGTCGCAGCCTATAAATACCCCAGTTGACAAAGATACAGGGGTTGGCAAAATCGAAGAAGCAAAGGCATTTTTTTGAGCACATGAGCACTTATCACTTTTGAGCAGAGATACAAAGAGCTGTGCTTTGGCAATTGTTGACAGCATCATCTTCTGGCGGAAACAGAGCACAGTTCGCTTTGAGCACCGGAAATAGGAGTAATCGTTCTGCTGGGGAAGACTCTATTGGTCAGAAACAGTTGATCAGTAGACGTCAGAGCTTGACCTTGCTTGCATCTCGGCTTTACCCTATGAGGTAGATCGGACTTCTGTTTGGACAATTTTATTGTTGTTTTGTGCTTTCTTTACATCCAGTAATCAGGGTCTCCCCAGTGTAACAAGATACATAAAATATACATTTTTCAAGTCAAAGCGTAGATCTTGAAACTACGTGTTTCTCTTGTGTTAACCTCTTCTCATCATGGTTAGCGTTATCATCGTTACAATTTGTCTGCGTCGTTTTTCCCTCATTTTGCAATTCCTCGAATCAAATCGTTCCACGAGATATTCATTGGTTTACTGATTAGTAAGTCCCTGTTTGATCGACAAGACCATTCAGGGCGCTACAGATTCGTTTTTCCAGCATAGCCCTCGCACGGATCCGTGGTTAAAACTGTGTCTGCGGGATTTTCTTTGGTACTTTCCAGCTGCCGACGTTTTCCGTCATTACAATTCGCTTGCGGGTAATAGGGTGAAGAGAGAGATTGCTTAATACCAAGATTATCACAAAAAGATTTGGTTTTTTTACTACTAAATTGTGGCCCGTTGTTAGTCACAATAGTCATAGGGAGCCCAAATCTAGTTTTAATATTGTCTAAGATGAAATGGTAGACCTACTGAGATGTAATCTTCCGTAGGGGGACGACCTCAACCCACTTTGTAAAATACTCAGTGGTGGTGATAATGAAGCTATGTCCTGCAAAAGACTTAGGCATTATGGGACCTATGATATCTAGTCCCCATCGTTGGAATGGCCAAGTAATCTGTGTAGTGTGTAACTCAGTTGGCGACATGTGTATTAGGTTTGCATAACATTGGCACGTATCACACGTCTTAACTTTGGTAAGGCAATCTTTTTCCATGTATGGCCAATAGTACCCTAGGCGTCTGATATTAGCGGCCATGGCTCGCGGGGCTACATGTCCTCCACACAGCCCCTCATGGACTTCGCTAACTATTCATTGTGCTTGGTCATTATTAACCCAGGTTAGCAATACCCCATTGAAAGAATGTCTACAGAGAGTACTGTCTCCATTGATGATGTATTTCCTGGCACGCTTGCACACTACATCTTTTTGTGCATGTGTTAGCTCGTGTGGTGGTTTGCTATGTAGAAGGTAAGTCTTAATATTGTCGTACCACTCTAGCATTCCCCCCGCGTTTAATGAAGAAATCTGTGCCACTTGAATGACAGGATCTATACATTCCATCATCAAAGTGGGCCAAGTGGCAAACAAGTGTGGTGGCACGTTCAGTGCCAGTGTGGCCAGTGCATTGGCCACATCATTTTCGTTATGCGACACGTGTTGGGCATCGATTTTCACAAATTATTTTAGGAGATCTTTAGTCATATCACAGTAGGGCTCTAGATGCACAAATTTTTAGGTGTAGACTCCTATGATTTGATTGATGAAGAGCATCGAATCACCTCAGATTGCTAGGTATTGAACGTTGAGTTCTCTAGCTATGAAAAATCCTCTGAGGAGCCCCTCATACTCTACCATGTTGTTCGTACAAGGGAAGGCCAGGAGGTAAGCCAATGGATGCACGTCCTCAAGGGCAAGTGTAATAACAATGGCAGCACTACCACCTCTAGTAGTTGAAGCTTTGTCGAAGTATAACATCGCTTCGAGGCCTGTTGATACAGGGCTTAAACTATGTACATGCTCATCTAGAAATTTTGGCTCTATCGTAGCTTGATCGTTAATAGGCGATGTTGCTAGTTGGTCAGCTATAGCCTGACCTTTGGTGGATGATTGATCAACATAATGTAAATCAAATTCAGCTATGATAGCTTTCTAGTGAGCTATCCTACTACTCTCATACAAGTTGTTTGAGATAGCCTGCAGAACATTATTTTTGCAGATTATGTTAACCTGACTATGGAAAAGATAATGCCTACATTTTTTAAGTGCAAAAACCAATGCCAAATAGTTACACTCCACTTCATTGTACTGCGTTTTGTACGCAAATAAAACATGACTTAGATAATAGATAGGGGCTCTTGACCCGTTGTTCCTTTTTTGGCAAAGTAACACAGCTATAGACATGTCTGAGTTAGCTAGATAAATGTAAAAAGGATGATCCCTTTGTGGTAGAAAAATCGTTGGTAAATGTTGCAGCTCCTTTTTAAAGTTATCAAATCCACACTGACAGTCATCGGTCCATTCAAAATTAACACCCTTCTTAAGAAGGTGTTGCATGGGATGTAATTTATCTGTAAACTTCAAAATGAACCACCTGATAAATTGTAGTCTACCCTACAACCCACATGGTTCTTTGAGGTTTGTAGGTGGCATTAAATCAACGATGGCTTTAACCTTGTCGGGGTCGATTCGAATGCTAGTCTTTGATACCACAAACAGCAACATGCGTCCGATTTTGACTCCAAATATGCATTTCTTTGGGTTGAGCCGTAAGTCATGTTTGAGACATCATTTAAGGACTAAATTCAGGTCTTCTGAATGATCTTCTGACTTTATAGGCTTGACAGCTATGTCATCCACATAGTCGTTCAATCTCCCTAAGAGGTAGTCGCTAAAGATGTATGTCATGGCTTGTTGATACATTGCCCCAGCATTTTTTAACCTAAAAGGCATCATAGTATAATAGAAGGTCCCCCAGGGCATCATGAATGTTGTGGTCAATTGGTGCTCCAAATTAATATGAATTTGATTATAACCTGAGAAACCATCCATAAAGGAGAGAAGCGCGTGACTAGCTATTCTATCGATCATTTGGTCGATACTTGGTAATGAGAAATTGTCCTTAATTATGGCTTTGTTTAGATCTTGGAAGTCTATGTAGATGCGTATTCCTCTCGTTTTCTTAGAGACAACTATGATGTTGGACACCCAGTCTGAGTAATCGACCACGTGAATGAAACCAGCCTGATATAGCATAGTGATTTCATTACCCACTACTAGCATGATTTATGGCTTAATCTTTCGTGCCTTCTATCTAATTTCTTTGATGCATGGGTCTAAAATTATGTTATGTTGTATTAGTCTCAGGTTTAATCCCGACATGTCTTCATATGACCATGCAAATACAGCAGCATTATTTTAGAGCACTTGCATTATGCCACTCTGTGTCTATTCGTCTAGGAGGAAACTAAACCTAAGAGTTTTATTTTCTCCTTTGTGCATAACCATAGGGACCTCGTTGAGAGGATCCTCAGTCACATCACCAGCCTCCAGGTCCAAAGTTTGGGCCAGATGTTTTGGCCAATCTAGGGATATTTTCGATGTTGCTATGGTTGTGTCACAAAGGGAAGGGTCTATTTTTATCAGCATGTAATTAATTTTTCTAATGGTCTTCCCATATGGGCCTATTAAGGTTAAGGGTGTGGATAAAGCTGCGTCCATTTGCAAATCGCCGTGCAAAAAATGCCAAAAATGGAAGTTGTTACATTTTTTTCTGCCAATCTGTTGAATGATAAGAGTTTGTTTTTGTTTTGTGTCAAGGTTGCATATTAAAGAGGCTTCCAGTTTAAGGTCTTAGTGGACCATTACAAATATGCATAGTTTGTAAAAAAATGACAAGCTAGGCTTCCTAGAAGCTAGCGTATGAAGTAAGATGAAATATGCAACGTGGCGTGTCTAGCGTGTTGTGAAATTTGAATTTTTTTATAGACCATAGTTAATGCAGCTAGATTATGAGATGATAAATTATGTATTAGTTTAGGGTCATTTCAAACCATGATCCACATGATATCTACGAAATTAATGCCCTGATTTTCGTGTTTCATGTCATACTGACACCGACGTTCTGCATCGATTGGGCAGAAAGAAAAGGTAGTTTCAAGCATTTTGTTTATAAACCGGTGGTTCATACTCAAAATAGGTTACAGATATAGCGAATTTGGATCTGGCTATAGTAGAAAAGGAGCAGAAGTAAGGTGTAAACAGATGATTTTATGAAAACTCTTTCGATTACGAATATGGCACTAAAGGTCAAAGGGAAGAATGCTAAACTGGCAAGGAATGACGAAGTGCAGGAGAGTTTGCAGTGAGCTTCGCAGGCCAGAGTCAAGGCTTGGGAAGTTACTCCACTTAACCGGTAAGTCGCCGTCCACCCTTTTTCACTATTTTTATATTTTTTGCAGCGTCATAGTTGTATATTATTTTCCTGAATGTGTATGTTGTGTTGAGCATTAATATCTGTTTACGTGGACTAAGCTATTGTGGTTTGCGATATTACCTTTGTCATCGCTGTTGGAGACAAACCTCATATTGCTACGAGGGTTTAGGTAATGTTGAGTAATACTGAGCAAACGTAGTGTATAATCGAAAAATCTAGGTATTATACCTATGGGTAGCATAATTAGGGTTTTGTTTTCTTTTCCTTTATTCCTATAATAGTTACATGTTATGTTGGAGTAATACGCAGTGTTGCTTTCATCGCCATTGTTAGAGACAGACCTTGACCTGTTGCAAGGGTTTGGGTGATTCTAGCCATGTGTTTCCAGTGGAATCTGTAATTTTCTGGGAATCAGGAAAACCCTAATGTCACATGATGAATCTTTATGTCTAAATGGTTTATCTAATAGTAATAAATTTTTATTGTAAAGTATTATGTTAAAGCCTTTCCTAATCATTTTGGACATCGTGGGCATTCTATGCTACATGGATGTTCCCATGGCCAATGTTCCTTCTTCTCATGCTCATATAAAGGAGGAGGTGGTGTTGTTCCAAAGGGGCACGCGGGAGATTTAAGGTCGTGGAATGAATTCCTACAAGATTAAGGGATGGGCAACGAGGACTGGTAGAAGACTATTGTAGACTATGCCTGTTATTAGACGGTCGTCCGAAACAGTGTCCAGACCAACCGTGAACTGGTTGAGTAGCAGATGAAAATGGATCTCCTAGCTCAGAAAAATCAAGACTAGAAGGACTTTAGCACGAGTGTGCAAGAATGGGGGTAGATGCAGAAACACCATAAACATGTCTATAAGCAGGAATGCGTTGCATATCGTCAACATTATAGGGACTCTACCGTTGAGGCTCAGTCTCTTTGACTATTCCTTGATGTTATTGGTGCTTCCAGTGCATTTGAAAGGTTTGAAGAGCAAGTGATGGTAAGTGCCTCCCTAGAAAGGGAAATGACTCTTCCTGGGGGGGAGACAACCATCCCTTCCTTCTTCCTTGAACCACCCCAATGGACTCCTTTGGAGAAAGGGAAGGTCAAGGCCGGAGCTAATCTAGGAGATGGGGTTTGGTCTGAGCTTACCAAGGATGAAATTATGCAATGTCTATGGGTTGGCTTAGAAAAAACCCCATTTGCTACTAATGCAGGACCATCACAGGTGAGTTTTTTTTATTATGCTTTTCTTCATACCTAGTTTTGATCACGATGTCAATATGCATGTTATGTCTAATTGCAAGAACGACCTGAGGAGGTTCTTCAGTGGGACGAACATAACGTGGATGGCAATCCTCATGAAGAGGGTTTGTAGGGGACAGAGCATAATGGTGATGATCAATGCCATGGTGAACAACCTCATGCAGAAGAGCCTGGCAGGGAGGGCCACTTTCATGAAGAAATGCCACCTGAAAAAGGTGGCCCCTATGAGGATGATTTTCTCGAAGTAGAGATGGAGCTGAGGGATATGGGTGATAGTGGGGACAAAGGAGATGCATAGTGTGGCTATATTAGCCACATTTCATTTTTTATGATGGGACAAAATGAAATAAAATATTTTTCTTTAACACTTTAATGCAAATTTGGTCTCAGTTTGATGTCCTTTTGCTATTTTCGTTTTATGCAAAGCGTAAATGAATAGGTTTTGATGCTATGAAAAACTGAAGATAATTTTAAGCATGTCGCTTAAATGAAGTTACTAGTTTAAAGCCATTGCAGGCCACTAGGTAATTCAGGTGCAAAACGTAAATGAGATCGCTAGTTTTAGACCATTTCAGGCCTTTGACTAGTTCAAGTGTAAATTGTGATTTAAATAGGTAGTTTTAAGGCCATTGTAGGCCATGGATAGTTTAAGGGCATTTCAGGCCCTAGATAGTTTAAGGCCATTTTGGGCCCTTTCTATGTGTGTGAAAGAATAACATTAAGTTACCAGTTTTAAGCCATGGCAGGCTGCGATTAGTTTTAGGCCATTTCGGGCCATGGATAATTCAGGTGCAAAGCATACATGATTAGTTGTAGATAAAGTTAAGAGTAACAAAGACAGCTAGTGGAAGCATAAAAAATAAACATAAGTGTAAATGAGAATAGCTAGTATAAGCACAAAAAATAAGCATAAGCGTAAAATGAGAATAGCTGGTGGAAGCGTAAAAAATATTTGTGCATAAATGTGATGAGTGTTTGTAAAGAAAAAATAGGATAGCTGATGAAAAAAAATACACGTAAACTACATGGCAGTTAGATAACAAGGTTTACTTGCTAAATCTATAATTGTTTCTTGATTGCTTTTATTTTTGGAAACGTGCAAAGACGAGGAGATTTATGATCCTTTTCCTTCACGTCACAATCTTCCTCTTGGAATGGTAGTTTGACCCAAGTTAGGCTATCATCGGCCACTATTTTGGCTTGTTCAAGTATTTGAACAGGGGACTAATCTTCAGGAATTTCGATTTCTGACCCCTATTCCATTTCTATGTTATTAATAGTCTGACGGGTTATTTCATCACCGTGGATGACCAATTTTCCTCCTGCGTAGGGTAGATGGATCTCCTGATGGATAGGTGATGAAACTGCCCTCAGTTGAGCCAACCAAGACCTCCCCAGGATCAAGTTGAAGCTAGGAATCTCTTCAATGATAATAAACATTACGTCTGTGGGGAACTGCTCTCCTACCACAAACTTGATGTGCACTATGCCTTTGACTTGCACTCATGATCCATTGAACGACTTTAGACATGACATCATGGTAGGATTGATCTGATCGATCAGGCCTAGCTTATCCACTATGGGATATGGGATAACATTAGTGGCCACCCCATCATCTACATGCACTCTTCGAATTCAGTGTTGGCCAACTCGGATGGTGATGAACATGGGCGCCATTGTCACCTGACCCTTTTCTGGGTCATCCTTAATGGATTCTTCGCGAAAGGTCAATAGGGAAGGCCTAGGCTTCTCAGCTGCAAGAGGAAGCATAATGGAATGAATCACTTATTCATCCGTTGGCAGGCTTTCGTCCATGGGTATGAACATTAGCATATGAATCATAGCCTCACAATGTTTCTATGACATCATGAGTAAGTCATAAAGGCTCAATGTTGTATTTTTTTGTTTTAGAGCCTGTTTGACTTACGTATAGGCATCGAAGAGATCTTGCCCATGATCTGGTTGCTTGTCACCCTTTTCCTCTTCCATTCGCCCTAAGAGATGAATTTCTTGGGGAGGAGTGACATTTGATTGAGGGCTATGTTTCTTTTAGCTAGGAGGAGATGGTTTCGTTTGCGTAACTTCATCATTTTTAGAAAATGGGGGCAAGGGTACAGAAGGGAGGGGTTTAGGCTTGGGAAACCCACCCTAGCGTAAGATGGTCCTTGGCCATACCAGTTTTCATACCTCCTTCTCCTTTTTCATTAAGTTGGAATCGGGAGATTGACTTGGAGGTTTGCCCCTACACAGGAGGGGCTGTTGATGGTTTTGGCACCCTGATGACAAAGGGTGCCTTAGGTGTAGGTGCGGGCTAGGCTACAGCTTTACCAACAACAGGCTGTTGAGCAATGGTCTAAGGAGGGGCTCGAAGGATAAAAGGTTGCTTTGGAACACCACTTGTCGATGTTGATGGATCTACTCTTTGGGGCGAGCGAGGATGCATTCGCAACATGAAAGGCTACTTCGGCTGTGCCTAATTATCGCCCTCTACTCATACCATGTTAATTGTGTACCCTGTGTTATTTGCATTTAACGGGTCTTGGTACACATGCATGGCTTGGTTTTATGGGTGAGCTAGACTACTACTATTTAAGATCATGTCACCTTGATTGATCATACATTGAATGTCATCTTTCAACGCTCAACAGTAATCCATGTCATGACCACACAATTGATGGTAGTGACAAAACCAGTCTAGTCTAAAGTTCTTGGGAACTGGCGGTTCATTAGGTTGGGCCAAGGAGGGGTTCTTGAGTAATTCACAATGGCACCTATGACATTTCAGAGCCTCCTTGGACATCACCTTGTGTCAGATATGGCCGATTCCCAGTAATTGCTTCAAGAGTTCAGAAGGTTTTACAGGTAGAGTTGCATAATTTGAGCGGTCCTTACGCTCAAATTTTGGCCTCGGTTGTGGAGGTGCTTTGGGGGCAGAAGGAGCTTCTTGATTGGTGCCATTTGAGCTAGTTGTTAGCTTGGCAAGCTCTACAGTTGTTTTCTTGTTGTTGTTTTTTTTCTTCTTGGCCCCCTCAGCAACTGCCGCTATTGTCGTTGTCGTGGCTTTGCCTTTGTCCTTACCCTTGCTTTGGGCATTCTTGTAGACCACATATGCCAGATCTTTACTAGCCTTTGCCATGTCTTGGATGCTCTTAGTTAGAGAAAAGGCTTGGCTGAGGGAATGGGGAGTGAGGTAATACAGCTTAGACTTGATAAAGTTGTTGACCGCTCCCTTGAAGATTACCAGTAGATGGGCTTCCGCGATGGGTTCACAAATTTCATTCAAGGTAGTGCTCCACCATTGTATAAACTTTTGAACCAACTTGAGCGGGTCTTGCTTGACTCCCATAAGCTAGTCTAGCATGACCTTCGGCTTCAGATTGTATTTGAAACAAGTTACAAACTGAGTTAACAGCTCTTCCAAAGTTGAGATGGAAGCACGTGGGAGTGCTTGATACCAGTCCAGAGCTTTGCCCATTAAGGACATAGCAAAGACATAGATTATAGTATGTAGCCATTGTTGTAGTGATAAGGACTCTAACCTGAAAGTGACGAGGTGGGTGTTGGGATCACCTTCCCCATTATATTTTGTAAAATAGGGAAGGGGCATCCCAGGTGGCAACGATAGGACAGGGACTATTGAACTAATAGAATCATCATGGTAGAAATCCATGACTTGTATTATGTTAGAACTAGCAGCCTTATGATGCTTGACCTCTTTAGTAAGGGTCTGAATGAGCTGGAAGGCTTGGTCCAGACCCATGGATGATGAATTCGTATATGAAATAGCAGGAGGAGCCACACCAGGTGGCGGAATGGAGGCAACAACTTGGCCGATGGTCGGTGCTATTAGGATGGTCCCTGTAGGCAGTGTTGCTTGTGGCATCCACCATCTGGTGGTTGGTACAGATGGAGAGACCACCGTCGGCTGCACCATTGGATACATTATTTGTGTAACCGAGGGCATAGGCAACAATCCCGCAACTGGTTTTAGCACTTGCAGGACCTAGCTTTAATGATGGGGATGGTGGTGCATTTGCGTAGGATGCACAACAAGAGACATGTTGGGAGCCCACGATGCTGTGGTGGCAAGCCTTGTTGTGTGAGTTGGGAGCAACGTTGGTGTTGTAGGTAATTGCGACATAGGTATCACATGCACATGCGGTGACATAGGCGCGAGTGCACGATGAGATGGGTTAGGTAATTGCACCTGCTAGGGAATGATTTGTGATGGACCTTCACCCGGAAGTATAGTCAGAGAGAGAAAATGTAGGCGCGGCAAGTGTAGGACTCGATTAATATTAGATAATGTCAAGGGTATGGTAACCATGAACAACGAATTTACGTAGGACGTCGTGGAGGGAGGGGCCATGGCAAAATCAGCATGACCGCCTCCCTCAGAGTGGGAGTTTAGATCATCTTGCCCATCATGAAGCATTTCATCGTAGAACAACTCCTCCAGTTGTTCTGGTGACATCTTAGCCATTAGCATTTGATCTAGGATCCATTTTTGTTGGTCTGTCAGGGGCACAGTGGCATTAGGTGAAGGAATAAATTCCTTCCTGTTGTAGTACATGAACTCATACTCTCATTTTTCATTGAATTCTTGTGGATACATGGGTAGGTTTGCCACTAGTTTAGCATAGAGGAAATTGTCGGGTTCTCTACGCTAAGCATGTCCCTTAGGCTCTTTGTTTTGAAGCCTAAGGAAGTGGCACGGTCGCACCGGACTAGTTGTCGGGTTGACCACAAGAGTAACTTGCAGAGTCCAAGGGCTCTCGAGGTTGGCAGTGTCAACAGCTATGGTTGATGTAACCATTTTTAATGTGGTTCGGAAGTAGTGACAATAAGGATAAAGATCACAAGGGAAAAGAAAAACTAAGATAATAATCAAGGCTTTCTATCTTGTAGGATTCCAAAGGAATCGTCGAAACGACTGATCTGCACGACACAATCTTGTAAACAACCTTAGAGGTATTATGTTTTCATCGATTAATGATGGGTACAGGTAGCTTACAAAACTACCCATAAAATGAAGATCAGATATGCTGACCCTCCTTCTAGTGCCAGAAAAATGTAATGATGAAAAATGTTGGTTGCTGGAAATACCGAACGAAAGTCCGTGTATACAGTTCTAACCTCGGATCCGTGCGAGGACCGTGCTAGAGAAAAAATGAATCTGAGGTGCCCTGAGTGATCTTCTTGATCATACAGGGACTTACTTTATTAGTAAAAATTTTGTGATATTTGGATGACAAAATGATGGTTCTTTATGAGAACATATAATATTGTTAATTTCGAAGATAATTGAAAATGATGTAATCGATTTAAAGCGATTTTCGAGATTCGTGTAAATAGGGAACAAGAGATCATATTTAGAATGTAGGCAATCCCCAGATTTGGGATTCAACTCACGAACCAAATATATTAGATACAATGATTACAAGCAAACTTCGATTTAAGTGAAGTACATGCCAACAACAAGAAGGCTGTTGAAAGATGAAGCAAGCAAAGGTCGATGTACCTTGTTCTAGTGGATCTAGGTACAAGGAGGTTGGTCCCGAAGTAGAATGTCTGTCAAATAGCTATTTTTGACTGAAGGTTCTTGCCAATTGTCTTCGATATTCTTGCAATTACTAATCCTCTTTGTTCTCTTGTCAATCCTTGCTAAAAGTTGCCAAACATTACCAATGGAAGAAAAAAAATCGCCCACAGAGAAAATCTGTTAATCTTAGGAGAAATTTTTGCCCCCCCCCTTTGATCTTTGTCGACTGGAGTATTTATAAGATTAGGGTCAGGAGAAAAATGTGGTTTAGATTATGTGTGTCCTGAACCTGAAAAATGTCATTGACCTAATGTGTTTTTTGTTGTAGCTTGCAGCACCATACTGCCTTACTTTCTAAAGCGTAATGCATCGTAAACCACTCTTGTAGGAGCTTTGGCAACAAACTGTCCTTTGATTACGCTGCAATATGCTAGAGAGAGTATTGTGACGTATGAAGTAATGATGTCTGAATTGTGCTGTCGCTGCTTGCATTACGCTGCGTTATACTAAATTATGCATCATAGCGTAATTCAGCGTAAAATAGCGAAACTACAAAAAGTTGAACTGTTGTCGTGGGCTTCCTCTATTTCTGATCAACCCTTTTTGGGGTTTATTACATTACACTGCGTAATATAGTGTAATAGCCCCCTTAATTCAAGAAAGAAAACTTCTTGAAATATGTGGCATGCTACAGATTGTTGCCTAAACCTTAGGATTTTTGCTAGGTCGTCAAAGTCTTGAATATTTGCCATCTTTGGTGTTGCGATGAACTGCCTTCTGACGTTACGCTGCGTTATGTGACTTTATGCCATGTTGTGTAATGCGGCATAATATGCTAAAAGTTAATATTTTTGAAACATAGAAAACTTGCAAAGTTGAAGGCTTGCCACTATGCACTAATCACCTTGTTCTGTCTTTAGAAATTTATCTATGTTGTGCTGCGCAGCGTGGCAGGACAGACCTTTAATCGAAAAGGGGACTTGCTGTGCCATGCCTTGTCATGACTCCTTGCCTGAGTTGCTAGATTTTGTCGAACTGTCGAGGCCTCGAAACCCTCATGGTGTTTCACACATGCCAGCAGCAGGAAAGTTATTCAAAGAAGAAATAAGCAAAGATCAATCTACCTTGTTCTAGCCAATCTAGGCCCAAGGAAGTCATACTCGAGGTAGAATATCTGTTAACCGGCTGTTTCTGATCAAGGGTTCTTGCCAATCACCTCTGATGTTCTCACGATCACTGATCCTCCTTTGCTCTCTTGCCAATCTTGAAAGAAAATTTTTGCCAACCCTTTGATCTTTGTCAATTGGAGCATTTATAAGGTTAGGATCAAGAGAAAAACACAATTTAGATGACATGTGTCCTGAACTTATAAAATGCTATTGACTCGATGTGTTTGTGTTTGAAGCTTACGGCGCCACACTGCATTACGCTCTAAAGCATAACGCGTCGTAAACCACTCTTGTTGGAGCTTTGGCAACCGACTATTCTTTGATTATGCTGCAATATGTTAGAGAGCACATCGTGACGTATGAACTGCTGATTCTTGTATTGTGTTATCTCTATCATCGCTTTCATTACACTACGTCATGCTAGTTCACGCTGCATAGCGTAATTCAATGTAAAATAGCGAACTTGCAAAAAATTGAAGTGTTGTCGTCGTGCTTCCTTTGGTTCTAATCAATCCTTTCGGGGTTTATTACGCTACACTATGTAATGTAGCGTAATATGCCCCTTAACTGAAAAACTTACTGAAATGTCTGGCATGCTACAGATTGTTGCTTAAGCCTTGAGATTTTACTAGGTCGTCGAAGTCTCGAATTTTTGACACCTCTATTGTTGCGATGGATTGCATTGTGGCATTACACTTCGTTATGCGACTTTACGCTATGTTGCGTAATGCAGCGTAAAATGCCAAAAGTTAAGATTCTCGAAACATAGAAAACTTGCAAAGTTTGGAGGCTTGCCGTCGTGCATTCCTTGTCTTGTTTTGTCTTCTGAAGTTTATTTGTGCTATGCTGCACAGTGTGGCAGGTCAGACCCTTAATCCAAAAAAAGGAACTTGCTGAGCCACACCTTGTCATAAATATTTTCCTGAGTCGCCAAATTTTGCTAAACCGTTGAGGCCTCAAAATTTTCATGGTGTTTCAATGGCCCCTCTTTGTTGACATTTAGAGGGCCTGTTCAAAAGACGTTGACAAAGAATACGAAACACTAGAGAGGTAGAGGCACCAACAGCGTCTATCGGTAATTGCTCAAATGCTTCCCTATGCAAAGGCAGGGGGGAAAGAAAGCATAGGAGGGATTTTACAGAAGTGAGAGGAGGGAGGTTCGAGGAAGACTCAAGCATGTGAATATGAACCTTTCACAAACAAGTCATTAGGTGTCCTTTCACGAGTGTATTTGTGAGAAGTTATGCCACCACACTGCATCTGAAGGGCTTTCATGGACGAGTTGTGTTATGCCCACATGGCCTGGATGAATTGTTTTACATCCATTTTTTCGAGCTTTGCCCCCTTTTTTTTTGAATTACATTCCACTAGGTGAGTTGTGTTGCACTAGTTCATGGACATGATGATGCGAAAGAATTTGATTGAATGTTCACACTCTGTACAAACAAAGAATAGGGTAAAGACGGTCGTAAGGATAAGGGAGGGGGAAAGCGGTCGATGGGGGAAGAGGTAGGGTTTGCACTTCCAAGCAGCCAGGCTAGTCTAAGTAGCCACTTTAGAATGCCGTGATGCCTCACCTCCTAATGAATGCATTCTCAATCAGCGTTGTCATAACAAGTAACCTGCAAACCATAACAGAGAACAAAGAGCAAAAGTAATCATCCTAATCGCTAGGGAGGCTGTTGAAACAAGCGTTGCTTGAAGTGAAAAGGAGAGCATAGGCCATGAAAAAGGGACCATAGCAAGGAGCAAGGGTCCCAATGTTGATGCCACATTTCATGAAGTCATTGTCGATAGCCAGATTCATCTTTCTCAATCAACTAGGTAAATAACCAATCAGGTGAATCTGCTAAGCCAAAATCTGGTGGTAACGATGGATGGAGGCCACTGAGACTATGGATGACCATAGTTTCTTTAGGGCCCCAAGTGGAAAAGTTGATCCTAGAAGCTGCAACTACAGAGTGACTATCGTAGCAACACCTCCGAGGGATCAGTAGCATGCCTTTTGGCATATCCAAGGAATCAGCAGAATGCTAGTGGGTTAGCGGCATTGCGTTTGTTCCAACACCTTACCCGTTCCATCTAGTAGGGATGCAGTGCAAGAGTGATCATGTTCGCTTGCTTCATGGATTTTCCATTGAAGAATTCCAATTTTGAGTCCTGGTTGATTGTTGTTGCTGGTTTTAAGCCTCAACAGGCCGTGGTCCCAGTTTAAAGTCTGGGCAGACTGAAACCTACTAGTTTTACGTCGTAGCAAACGATGGAAGAGATAGTTTATGGTCTCAGCAAACTATGCTATGGGTGTCATTTTTATGTCATGACCCAGGGACAAGTCTATGATGGTTTAGCATCTCAGCAGACGTATGCTTACCTTTCCAGTTTCACGTCATGGTGGACAGTCACAAACTCTGCCAGTTTAGCGTCTTGGTGGACGCGTGCAAGAAATGTCAGTTTTACGTTGTAGCAGACATGTATAACTTTTCCAGTTTTACATCATAGCAGATATGTGTTACCTTTGCGCTTGAGCTGAGTTGACATTTAGGTGTATTACTTCTTCAGATACAGATGATTCACTGGATTCGGATGCTCGTTGTCATCAATATCTGCTAACTTGAATGCTCTGTTGTCGTATGCATCGATGACCAGGAAAGGGCCTTCCCAGTTTGCAGAGAATTTGCCTACTAGTTTGTGAATGGCCTTGAGAACTAATTCTCCTTTCTTGATCGATCATTAATGTAGATTGTGTCAGTGCTTCTGTCTCTATTTATCCTGATATCTTTTGATGGTGTCAAGTGTCTGGATGCACTTCTCCTCCACTGATTCTAAATCCACGATCCTAGAATCGTTGCATTGAGTCTCATTTATAACTGTGGAGAGGACCATCCACAATGAGGGGATCTATAATTCCAAGGGCAACACTACTTTGGATCCATAGACTAGGCTATAGGGCATCCTGTCTGTAGGTGTTCGGCATGTCATATGATACGCCCATAGCACGTAGAGGATTTTCTTGTGCCATCGCTTTTTGTTGCTGTAGAGCATCTTTTTCAACAAAGTGATGACCACTTTGTTCATTGCCTCTGCTTAACCATTTTCTTATGGGTAATAGGATGAAGAAAAAGATTGCTTGATATCAAGATTATCGCAAAAAGATTTGGTTTTTGTACTACTAAATTGTGGCCCGTTTTCAGTCACAATAGTCATAGGGAGTCCAAACCTGGTTACTATGTTGTCTAAGATGAAATGGCAAACCTGTTGGGATGTAATCTTCCATAAGAAAATAGCCTTGACCTACTTCGTGAAATACTCAGTGGCGGTGATAATGAAGCTATGTCCTGCGGAATATTTAGGCATGATGGGACCTATGATATCTAGTCCCCATCGTTGGAATGGCCAAGTAATCTGTGTAGTGTGTAACTCGGTTGGTGACACGTATATTAAGTTTGCATAACGTTGGCATGTGTCACATGTCTTAACCTTAGTAAGATAGTCTTTTTCCATATATGACCAATAGTACCCTAGGTGTCTGATTTTAGCGACCATAACTTGTGGGGCTATGTGTCCTCCACATAGCCCTTCGTGGGCTTCGCGAACTATTCTTTGTGCTTAGTCATTATTAACATAGGTTAGAAATACCCCATTGAAAGAGCGTCTACAAAGAGTACTGTCTCTGATGATGACATATTGCCTGGCACACTTGCGTATTGCATCTTTTTTTGCATGTGTTAGCTCACGCAGTGGTTCGCCATGCAGAAGGTAAGTCTTAATGTTGTCGTACGATTTTGGAATTCCACCCATGTTTAACGAAGAGATTTGCGCTACTTGAATGAAAGTGTCTGTACATTCCATCATTAAAGTAGGCCAAGTGGCAAACAAATGTGGTGGCATGTTTAATGCCAATGTGGCTAGTGAATCGGCTATAGCATTTTCGTTATGTGGCACATGTTGGGCATTAGTTGTCATGAATTGCTTTAGGAGATCTTTGGCCATATGTAGTAGGGCTACAAATGCATAGCTTTGCAAGCATAGACTCCTGTGATTTGATTGATAATGAGCATCGAATCACCTCGGATTGCCAAGTGTTGAACATTGAGTTCTTTGGCTATCAATAGTCCCCTGAGGAGCCCCTTGTACTCTACCACATTGTTTGTATAGGGGAAAGCTAGCCAGTCAGCTAATGGATGAACATCCTCAAGGGAAAACATAATAACGACAGCAACACTTTTGCCTCTGGTAGTTGAAGCTCCATCGAAGTATAGCGTCGCTTCGAGGCCTGTTGATACAAGGCTTAAACTATGTACATGCTTNGTTCGAGGCCTGTTGATACAAGGCTTAAACTATGTACATGCTTATCTGGAAATTTTGGCTCTATCGTAGCTTGATCGTTAATAGGCGATATCGCTAGCTGGTCAACTATAGCTTGACCTTTAGTGGACAATTGGCCAACATAATGTAAATTGAATTCGGCTGTGATAGCTTTCCAGTGAACTATCCTACTACTCTCATACAAGTTGTTTGAGATAGCTTGCAGAACATTATTTTTGCAAATTATGTTGACCTTGCTGCGGAAAAGATAGTGTCTACATTTATTGAGTGTGAAGACCAATGTCAAATAGTTATGCTCCACTTCATTGTACCTTGTTTCGTATGCAAATAGAGCATGACTTAGATAATAGATAGGGGCTTCTGACTTGTCATTCCTTTTTTGGCAAAGTAACGTAGCTATAGACACATCTGAGTTTGCTAGATAAATGTAAAAAGGCTGATCCATTTGTGGCAGGAAAACCATTGGTAAGTGTTGTAGCTCGTTCTTCAAGTTGTCAAATGCACACTGGCAGTCATCAATCCATTCAAAATCAGCACCCTTCTTAAGGAGATGTTGCATAGGATGTAATTTATCTGTTAATTTTGAAATGAACCGCCTGATAAATTGTAGTCTACCTTGCAACCCACGTAGTTCTTTGAGGTTTGTAGGTGGCATTAAATCAACAATGGCTTTAACCTTGTTGGGGTCGACTTGGATGCTAGTCTCTGATACCACGAACCCCAACATGCATCCAGTTTTGACTCCGAATACGTATTTCTTTGGGTTGAGCCTTAAGTCATGCTTGAGACATCGTTTAAAGACTAACTCTAGGTCTTGTAAATGATCCTCCGACTTTATAGACTTGACAGCTATTTCATCTATATAGTCATTTAATCTCCCTAAGAGGTAATCACTAAAGATGTATGTCATGGCTCATTGGTACGTTGCTCCAACATTTTTTAATCCGAAGGGCATCATAGTGTAACAGAAAGTCCCCTAGGGCATCATGAATGTTGTGGTCAATTGATGCTCTAGGTTAATATGAATCTAATTATAACCTAAAAAATCATCCATAAAGCATAGAAGTACATGACTAGCTGTTGTGTCGATTAATTGATCGATACTCGGTAACGGAAAATTGTCCTTAATCATGGCTTTGTTCAGATCCCAGAAGTCTACATAGATGTGTATTCCTCCCATTTTCTTAGAGACAACTACGATGTTGGACATCGAGTCTGAGTAATCAACTGCATGGATGAAACCAGCCTGATATAGCTTAGTGATTTCATTACACACTGCTAGCACAATTTTTGGCTTAATCTTTCATGACTTCTGTCTAATTTCTTTGATGCGTGGGTCTAAAACTATGTTATGCTATATTAATCTCGGGTCTAATCTTAGCATGTCTTTGTACGACCATGCAAATACAGCAGCGTTGTTTTGGAGTACTTGCATTATGCCACTCTGCGTCTGTTGGTCTAGGAGGGAACTAACCCTAAGATTTTTACTTTCGCCTTTGTGCATAACCACAGGGATCTCGTTGAGAGGGTCCTCGGTCACATCACCAGCCTCCAAGTCTAAAGTTTAGGCTGGATATTATGGCTAGTCTGGGGATATTTTCGATGTTGCTACAATTTTTTCACAAAGGGAAGGGTCTATTCCTATTAGCATGTGATTGAGCTATCTAATGGTTTCCCCATATGGGCCTGCTAAGGCTAGGGACGTAAATAAAGCTATGTCCATTTGGAAATTGCCCTACAAAACCGCCAAAAATGGAAGTTGTTACATTGTTTTCTGCTAATCTGTTGAAATGATAAAAGTTTACTTTCTTTGCATTAGAGTTGTGTATTAGAAAAGCTTCTAGTTTAAGGTCTTAGTGAACCGTTACAAATAAGCACAGTCTGTGAGAAGATGGCGAGCCAGGATTCCTAGATGCTAGCGTGTGACTTCTCTAGAGTAAGATGAAAGATGTAACGTGGCGTGTCTAGTGTACCGGAGTAAGGAATTTAAATTTTTGTATAGACCGTAGTTAATGTTGGCCAGATTATGAGGTGATAAGCTATGGATTAGTTTAGGGTCATTTTGGACCGTAGCTCATATGATATCTACGAAATTAATGCCCTAATCTTCGCGTTTCATGTCATACTGACACTGGCATTTCGGGAAAGTTTCGCATCGATCAGGCATAAAAATCAGTTAGTTTCAAACATTTTGTTTATAAACCAGTGGTTCATGCTCAAAAAAGGCCATAGATATCGCAAATTTGAATCTAGCTACAGCAAAAAGGGAGCAGAAGTGAGGCGTAAACAGACGATTTCGTGAAGATTTGCTCAATTGTAGCTATGGCACCAAAGGTCAGAGGAAAGAATGTCAAATTGGCGAGCATTGATGAAGTGCAGGAGAGTTTGCAGTGAGCTTTGTAGGCCAGAGTCGAGGCTTGGGAGGTTACTCCACTTAACCGGTAAGTCGCCTTTCATCTTCTTGCACTATTGTTATCTTTGTTACAGCATCGTAGTTGTATTTATTTTGAATGTGTATGTTACATCAGGCATTACTATCTGTTTACACAGACTAAGCTATTGTAGTTTGTTACATTACCTTTGTCTTCACTGTTGGAGATGGACCTTGTGTTGTCACAAGGGTTTAGGTAACGTTGAGCAATACTGTGCAAACGTAGTGTATAATCAAAAAGTCTAGGTATTATACCTGTGTGTAGCGTAATCAAGATTTTGTTTTTCTTTTTTTTCTCACCCATAATAGTTGCATATTATGCTGGAGTAATACGCAGTGTTGCTTTCATTGTCATTGTTAGAAACAGACCTTGAGTTGTTGCAAGGGTTTGGGTGATGTTGGCTATGCGTTTCCAGTATCATTTGTAATATTCTAGAAATCAAGAGAACCCTAATGTCACATGATGAATTTCTATGTCTAAATGGTTTGTCTAATAGTAATGCATTTTTTTTGTACAATATTATGTTAAAGCCCAGCCTAATCATTTTGGACATCGTGGGCATTCTATGCTACTCACGTGTTCCCGTGGCCAATGTTCCTCCTCCTCATGCTCGTATAAAAGAGGAGGCGGTATGGTTCCAAAGAGGCACATAGGAGTTCTTGCAATTTTTACTTCGTAATTTTAGTGTAATCTTCTGGTCGCATCTACCAGGCGATGTGGCTGTTGCTATTTTAGAGATGCTACTGGTTGGTTCGACGCAGAGCATCTTCACGTTCCTGATAGATGGCACGATTGAAACTGTACGGATGCAAGACCACGAACAGAGCACCAAAGGTTTGAGGCATTTGAGCTGGATCTGGGAGATGCCTAGGTTTAACTATTATCATGTCTACAATACTCTCTTCGTGGTCCATCATCTTACAACCTACTTCCAGAATCCACCTGGCACCGTGTATTATCCAGGTGGGTAAGTTTTTTTTTGTTTCTTTTCGCAGTGTTGTAGTATGCTAACTATTGTTTAAATTTGCGTTGAGCATAAAGAATTTTCCTATCTTCTGTGGTGTAGATTTTTCATCAATGATAGTGGTCTCTTGGGCGATAACGATACATTGTCATTGACTGAAAGGGCTATAAGGGAATTTACTTCCATCAGCAATGTGCAGGCCAGTGTCATGGGATAACTAGCATTCAAAATCCTAGAATACCCTACCTGCTATGCTAACTTCTTTTCCAGATGTAAAAAACTTGGATGGCTGGATAGAGAATGGACTTTGGATCCTCCCCTCACCGTCGCAGACGTGCAAAGGAAAATCCCTCTGTTTCTTTTGCCATTCAGGCCTAGTAATATTTATTATGATGATCAATTGTATCAATGTTATTAGCTAGAAATAATGTATGAAGTTGTTATATTTCCTTAACTATCGTTTAATTTTGGCAGTCAGGGAATCACGGGAAATCACGATTATGGTCTCCGGTCGCGAGGCAAATAGTCTCTTCTTTCGTTACAGTGATATAAAGGAAACACAATGCTGGCTTGTCCATAGATTAGCCTTAATTGTGTTAACCAATAACCTTTGAGAGGTTGGACTGATGGACCTATTTTTGGCCATAACCCCTGGTGTCACTGTGGGTGAAATGTTGACCCTAGTCAACTCCTTCAGCGAAGAAGTTGAGTGTCTCTACATATGCATGCGTAATGTGCGTGTGAATTTTAACATCAACACTCAACTATTTGCTGATCTCTTTGGGGTTCCCTCTGATGGCTTTCCTATAGAGGAAAAGTCAAAGAGGAGTTCCAAGTACCAGCAAGAGATAAAGGAGTGGCTAGGGATTAAAAAAGAAGTTAAGGGAATTCCTGCCGACAAGATCGAGTTGGAGGTGGCCAACACTATTTACCCCCTTTTTCAATCCTGGGCCTTTCCCAAGATACTCTCCCAAGGGAGATTCCTTACCATAGAGTATGCTCGAACTATGCAAGAGGTCATGGAGGAGGGGACGCGGTTCAATTGGGCCAGCTATTTTGCTGAAGGCCTACGCATTGAAATGGTCAAGCTTCGCAAGAAGCTTGAGTGCCGTTTCAATGTGCATTTTTCCTTCTTCATAGCTTGCTTCTGGCATTTTGTCGAATTTTTGGTAGTCCAAAGGAATGGGGTCTGGGTGCAACAAGATTGTAGCCATATTTCCAAACCGTGGATTTTCCATGTTTTCAGCACTATCTGGTCGTAAGACCCTCCTGAAGGAATTGGGGAGTCGTTGTCCATAACGACTAAAAATATGGTGGTGCCTCAAATGCAGGGTCAAGACAATGTGGATGGGGTGCTTCCCTCCTACACTAGCGATGTTTCAAGGGGGAAGTGCCTGGTAGCTAAAATAGTGGATTTGTCGGTGCAACGGAAGAAGCCTCATTTGACCAAGGAGCCTGTCGAACCAGCAGGTGGTATGGGGCAAAAGATGTAGGTCAAATTTCAGAGGAGTAATCCTCTAGTTAGTAAGCAGAGAAATGTGCTAATAATTATGGTTATGTTGCATATAGATGCTATTGTGTTGCATAATGTTTATTGAACTAGAGTGAAATCCTGTGTTAACTGACAATGTTGTGTGACAGTGAAGGAGAAGTTTGTGGAGCAGTTAACCCTTGAAACAGGGGCTATAGTTTTGCAGCATGAGGAAGGGGCCCCAGCCTTGCAAGAAGAGACTCTAGTCAATAATGTGAGTAGCACTCAGGTTCCTACGCATGAGAAGGAAGTAGTAGTGGAAGATACCGAAGTCCTTTCGGCCGGGACAGGAAGAGGTAAGTGATTTGTCACTCTGTGAGGTTAGCTTCCATAGCATACTAGGCTCTAGACAATTTCTTCTAGAGGTTATACTGGTCATCATAACATCTCAGTTGTCTTTATATGGAATTTGTTTTGTGTAATAGGTGACCAGGGTGTACACTTGTCAACAGTGGCGACTCGATCTTGGGGTAAATTTCCTGATAAATTCACCTTTATGGAAGGCGTCATCCAAGATATGATTGGTCACTTAGAGCGAATCAATCCTGAAGCTGATACGTTATGATCATTATGCAGAGGTTATTCCATTGTGGAATTATACTACCTAATTATGCCTAACTACCATTTTATGTTAGGAGCTCTCCTTAGATGGGATCCGTTAGAGCCTATTGATTTAGACGCCACCAAACCTCCATCAGAAGCAACCGTCGTGTCACGCAACATTTACGACGAGATGCGTAAATGTGCTATACGCTTGACTCACTCCTTATGAGAATGTCAAAGTGTGAATGAAGACCTCTGGAAGAGACTGCAAAGGTTAGAGAAGGAGAGGGTGGCTCTAACTGACAAGGTTGGGGATTTGAGGTCACAGAACAAGTTCTTGCAGGCCCAAGGAATGGGCAGCGACGACTGGTGGATAGCTGTTGTTGACTATGCCTGTTACTGGACGGTTGTTAGGAACAGTGTCCAAACCAGTCGTGAACTAGTTGAATAGCAGATGCAAATGGATCTCCTAGCTCAGAAAAATCAAGACTGGAAGGACTTTAGCACGAGTGTGCAAGAATGGGGGCAGATGCAGAAAGACCATAAACATGTCTATAAGCAGGAAAGCGTTTCCTATCATCAACATTACAGGGAATTTGCTGTCGAGGCTTAGTCCCTTTGGCTATTCTTCAACATCATTGGTGCTTCCAATGCATTTGAAAAGTTTTAGGAGCAAGTGACGGTAAGTGCCTCCCTAGAAAGGGAAATGACTCTTCCTGGGGGGAGACAACCATCCCTTCCTTCTTCCCTGAACCACCCCGATGGACTTCTGTGAAGAAGGGGAAGGTCAAGGCCGGAGCTAATCTAGGATATGGGGTTTGGTCTGAGCTTACCAAGGATGAAATTATGCAACATCTATGGGTTGGCCTAGAGTAAATCCCTTTTTCTACCGATGTAGGAACATCACAGGTAAGTTGTGGTATTATTGTGCTTTCGTCATACCTAGTTTTGATAGCGATGTCAATATGCGTGTTATGTCTAATTGCAGGAATGACCTGAGGAGGTTCCTTAGTGGGATGAACATAATGAGGGTGATGGTCCTCATGAGGAGGGTCTACAGGAAACAGAGTGTAATGGTGATGATCAGTGCTATGGTGAACAACCCCATGCAGAAGAGCCTTGCAAAGTGGGCCTCCTTCACAAATAGATGCCACACAAAAAAGATGGCCCCTATGATGATGATTTGCTTGAAGTAGAATTGGAGCTAGGAGATACGGGTGACAGTGGTGACAAGAGGGATGCATAGCGTGGCTATATTGGCCATGGTTTTATTATGATGGAACGAAATAAAAGACAATATATTTTTAATGTATTTAATGCAAATTTTGGTCTCGAGTTTAACATTCTTTTATTGTTTTCATTTGTAAAGTGTAAATGGAATAATGGGTTTTGGCACTATGACAAGCCACAATTAGTTTAAGTGTGTAGTGTAAATGGGGTTACTATTTTAAAGCTGTTACGGGCCACTAAATGATTCAAATGTAAAGCATAAATGAAATCGTTAGTTTAAGGCCATTTTGGACCTTTGATAGTTTTAGGCCATTCCAGGCCTTTGTTAGTTTTAGGCCATTTTGAGCCTTTGCTAGTTTTAGGCCATTTTGGGCCTTTGCTAATTTTAGATGAGTGAAAGACTAACGAAGATAGCTAGTGGAAGCGTAAATATAAGCATAAGCATAATGAGAATAGTTGGTGGGATCGTAAATATATATGCGTAAATGAAATGAGTATAGCTTGTGGGAGCGTAAATATATATGCTTAAATAAAATGAGTATAGCTAGTGGGAGTGTAAATATATATGCGTAAATGAAATGAGTATTTGTACAACATAAATGGAACAACTGGTGGAAATGTGCACATAAATTGCATGACATTTAGATGACGTGGTTCATTTGCTAACTCTGTAGTTATTTCCTAACTGCTTTTATCTTCGGTGACGCGTAAGGATGGGGAGATTTATGATCTTTTTCCCTAATACCATGATCTTCCTTTTGGAATGGCAGTTCGGCCCAAATTAAGCTATCATCAGCCATTGTTTTGGCTTATTTTGGTGTTTGGACAGGGGACTAGTCTTCGGGAATTTCAATTTCCGAACCCTATTTGATTTCTATGTTGTTGATGGCCTAAGGGATCATTTCATCACCATGGATGACCACCTCCCTTCCTGCGTAGGACAGATGGATCTCTTGATTGATAGGTGATGAAACTATCCTCAGTTGAGCTAACCAAGACATCCCTAGGATCAGGTTAAAGACTGGCATCTCCTCGATGATAATAAACGTTGTATTTGAAGGGAATTGGTCCCCTACCACAAAGTTGATGTGCACTGTCCCTTTGACTTACACTCGTGCCCCGTTGAACAACTTTAGACACGACGTCGTTGTAGGAATGATCTAATCGATCAAGCCTAGCTTATCCACTATGGGATATGGGATGACATCAGTGGCTTCCCCGTCGTCTACATGTACTCTTTGGATTCGGTGTTGGCCAATCCAAATGGTGATGAACATGGATGTCATTGTCACCTGACCTTTTTCTAGGTCGTCCTTAATGGATTCGTTGTGAAAGGTCAATAGGGAAGGCCCAGGTTTCTCAGCAGCAATAGGAAGTATAATGGAATGAATGAATTTTTCATCTGCTGGCAAGCTCTCGTCCATAGGTATGGATGTTAGCATACGAACCATAGCTTTGCGATGCTTTTGGGATGTCATTAACAAGTCATACAGGCTCAGCATTGTATTTTTCTATTTAAGAGCCTACTTGACTTGCATAAAGGCGTCGAGGAGATCCCGCGCATGATCTGACTGCTTGCCACCTTTTTCCTCTTTCATTCGCCCTAAGAGATGAATTTCTCAGGGAAGAATGGAATCTGGTTGAGGGCTATGTTTTTTTGGACTAATAGGAGATGGTTACGTTTGTACACCTTCATCCTTTTCAGAAAGTGGGGCCAAGGGCATAGAAGTAAGGGGTTTAGGCTTGGGAAACCCTAGCGTAAGATGGCCCTTGGCCATATCAGTTATCATACTCTCTTCTCCTTTTCTATTAAGCTAGGATTGTGGGGTTGACTTGGAGGTTTACCCTTGCACAGGAGGAGCAGCTGATGGTTTTGACACCCTGATGACAAAGGGTGCCTTAGGCATAGCCGTGGGCTGGGCCGCGGCTTTACTAATGGCAGGCTACCGAGCGGTGGTTTGAGAAGGGGCTTGGAGGACAAAAGGTTGCCTTGGAGCACTCCTCGTCAATGCTGATGGACCCGTTGTTTGGGGCGAACGAGCGGGTAGTCGCAACACAAAGGGCTGCTTAGGCTGTGCCTGACCATTACCCTCTGTACCTACCACATTGATGGTATACCCTATGTTATTTGCATTTAACAGGTCTCGGTACACATGCATGGCTTGGTTTTCTAGGCGTATCGGACTACTGCTGTCTAGGAAGAGATCACCGTGATCGATCATGTGTTGAATGTCATCCTTCAATGCCTAGCAGTAATTCGTGTCGTGACCACATAGTTGGTGGTAGTCATAGAAATGGTTTAGCCTGAAGTGTTTGGGGACTGGCGATTCATTAGGTAAAGCCAAAGAAGGGTTTTTAAGGAGCTCACAATGGTGTCTGTGACACTTCAAAGCCTCCTTGGATACCTTCTTGTGTTGAATATGACCAGTTCCTAGTAGCTACTTCAGAAGTTTTGAATGCTTTACAGGCAAGGTTGTGTACTTTGAACGATCTTTATGCTCAAATTTAGGCCTCGACTATGGAGGTGCTTCAGGGGTGAAAGGAGCTTCTTGATTGGCGCCGTTTGAGCTAGTTTTCGGCTCAGCTAGCTCCATAGATGTTTTCTTGTTGTTGTTGTTTTTCTTCTTGGCCCCCTCGACAACCACCGCTACTGTCGTTGTAGTAGCTTTGCCTTTTTCCTTGTCCTTACTGTGGGCATTTTTGTAGACCACGTACACCAGATCTTTGCTAGCCTCCACCACATCTTGGATGCTCTTAGTTTGAGCAAAGGCTTGGCTGAGGGAGTGAGGAGAGAGGTAGTACAAATTTAACTTAATGAAGTCGTTAACTACCCCCTTGAAAATGGTTAACAAATGAGCCTCCACGATGGATTCGCGAATTTCATTTAAGGTTGCACTCCAACACTGTATAAAATTTTGGATCGGCTCAAGTGAATCTTGTTTGACTCCCATAAGCTATTCTAACATGACTTCAGGTTTTAGGTTGTATTTAAAACGTGTCACAAATTGAGTCAATAGCTCTTCCAAGGTGGAAATGGAAGAGCGTGGAAGTGCCCGATACTAGTCTAAGGCTTTACCCATTAGGAACATGGCAAAGACATGGATTATAGTGTGAGGCCATTGTTGCAGTAGCAATGACTCTGACCTGAAAGTAACTAAGTGAGCATTGGGATCACCTTCCCCATTGTATTTTGTAAAATGAGGAAGTGGCATCCCAAGCGGTAACGACAAAATGGGCACTACCGGATTAATAGGATCATCATAGTAAAAATCCATGACTTGTACTATGTCAGAACTAGCAGCCTTGAGGCATTTAACTTCCTTTGTAAGAGTCTGAATAAGCTAGAAGGCTTGATCCAGACCCATGGATGGAGAGTTTGTTTGTAGAATGGTGGGAGGAGCCACACTAGGTGGTGGAATAGGGATGGCCATCGTCAGCTGTACCATTGGATAAGATGTTTGTATGGCCAGGGGCACAAATGACAATCTTGTAACAGGGTTTAGCACCCGTGGAGCCTAGCTTTGATTAAGGTGAGGATGGGACATCTGCGTATGATGCACCATGAGAGGCATGTTTGGAACCCACCATGCTGTAGTGGCGGGCCCTGTCATGTGATTCAAGATGAAGGTAGATGTTGTAGGTAATTACGACGTAGGTATCGCATGTACATGCAATGACATGGGCACAGGTGCACGATGAGATGGATTAGGTAATTGCACCTGCTAAGGAATGATTTGTGATGGACCATGGCCCGAAAAGATAGTCAGAGAGAGAAAATGCATGTGCGGTGAGTGCAGGACTCGATTAGTATTAGATAATGTCAAGGGCATGGTAACCATGAACAAAGCATTTACATAGGACGTCATGGACGGAGGGGCCATGGCGAAATCAGCATGATTGCCTCCTTCAGATTGGGAGTCTAGATCGTCTTACCCATCATGAAGCATTTCATCACAAAACAACTCCTCTGGTTGTTCTGGTGATGTCTTAGCCATCAGCATTTGATCTAGGATCCACTTTTGTTGATCTTTTAGGGGTACAATGGTTTTTTGTGAAGGAATAAATTCCTTCCCGTTGTAGTACATGAACTCATATTCTTGTTTTTCTTCGAGTTCTTGTGGATACATAGGAAATTGTAGTGTTCCCTGTGTTTAGCGTGTCCCTCAGGCTCTTTGTTTTAAAGCCTGAGGGAATGGCATAGTTGCACCATACTAGTTGGTGGCTCGACCAAAGGAGGTGTAACTTGCATGGTCCAAGGATTCTTGAGGTTGGCAGTGTCAACAACAGTGGTTGATGTAGCCATTCTTTACGTGTTTCGAAAGTAACGACGACAAAGACAAAGGTTGCAAGGGAAAAAGACAAACTAAGGTAATAATTGGGGCTTTCTATCTTATAGGATTCCAAGGGAATCGTCGGAGTGACTGATCTGCACCGCACAATCTAGTAAACAACCATGGAGGTATTACATTTACGTCGATCGACAATGGGTACAGAAAGCTTACAAGACTACCCGTAAAATGCGGATCGACTATGAAGGCCCTCCTTCTAGTGCCAGAAAACTGTAACGATGGAAAATGTCAGTTGCTGGAAACATCGAACGAGAGTCCGTGTACACAATTCTAACCCTGGATCCATGCAAGGGCTGTGCTGGAGAGGATGAATCCAAGGTGCCCTGAATGGTCTTGTCGATCAGACAAGGACTTATTTGATTAGTACGACCTTTGTAATAATTGGATGACAAAAGGACAATCCCAATGAGGACATATAATGTCATTAATCTCGAAAGTAATTAAAAGTAATGTAAATGATTTAAAGCAATTGCAAAACCTGTATAAATAGGATGCAAGAAATTGAATTTATAGAGAGTGCAGTCCCAAGATCTGGGATTTAACTTATGAACAAAATATGTTGGATACAATGATTATAGGTGGACTTCGGTTTGGACGAAGCACATGCTAGCAGCAGGAAAGTTATTCAAAGATGAAACAAGCAAAGGTCAATCTACCTTGTTCTAGCCAATCTAGGCCCAAGGAAGTCAGACTCAAGGTAGAATATTTGTTCACTGGCTATTTTTTATCAAGGGTTCTTTCCAATCACCTTTGATGTTCTCACGATTGCTAATCCTCCTTTGCTCTCTTGCCAATCTTGAAAGAAAATTTTTGTCAACCCTTTGATCTTTGTTAACTGGAGCATTTATAAGGTTAGGGTTAGGAGAAAAATGTGGTTTAAATGATGTGTGTCCTGAACTTATAAGATGTCGTTGAATCTATGTATTTTTTCTTGAAGCTTACAATGCCACGTTGCATTACGCTTTGAAGCGTAACACATTGTAAAAAACTCTTGTTGGAGCTTTGGCGACCAACTGTTCTTTGATTATGCTGCGATACGCTAGAGAGCGCATCGTGACATATGAACTACTAATTCTTGTATTGTGCTATCTCTGTCATCTTTTGCATTATGATGCATCATGCTAGTTCATGCTGCATAGCGTAATTTAGCATAAAATAGTAAACTTGCAAAAAATTGAAGTGTTGTCACCGTGCTTCCTTTGATTCTGATCAATCCTTCCAGGGTTTATTACGCTACACTTCGTAATGTAGCGTAATAGGCCCCTTAATTGAAAAACTTACTAAAATGTGCGACATGCTGCAGATTGTTGCTTAAGCCTTGAGATTTTACTGGGTCATCGAAGTCTCGAATTTTTACCACCTCTATCTTTGTGATGGATTGCATTATGGCATTAGACTACGTTTTGCGACCTTACGCTGTGTTGCATAATGCAGCGTAATATGCCAAAAGTTAAGATTATCGAAACATAGAAAACTTGCAAAGTTTGAAGGCTTTCCGTCAGGCATTCCTTGTCTTGTTTTGTCTTCTAAAGTTTATTTGTGTTGTGCCACACAGTGTGGCAAGTCAAACCCTTAATCCAAAAAAAAAAAAAAAAACTTGTTGAGCTACACCTTGTCACAAATCTTTGCCTGAGTCGCCAGATTTTGCTGAACCATTGAGGCCTTGAAATTTTCACGGTGTTTCATGTCCCACAGTTGGTTTGGAGGGTTTTTTTGATAAAAACTTAGTCTTGAGGGTTCTTTTGATGAGAGGTTGGGCTTGAGGGTCTATTTCAACAACACTTGGTCTTAAGGCCCCATTTGACCAACTCTTTTTCTTGAGGGTATATTGGGCCAGCCATTGGTGAAAAGGATATATTTTTTGAATGATTGGTTTGTAGCATTCATTTGTCAAATGGTTGGTCTCAAGGGTCTATTAGACCAACACTTAGTCCTGAGGGTTTGTTGGTCTAACACTTTTGCCTATAGTTGGTCCTAAGGGTCCATCTAGACAAGACTTGGTCCCAAGGATCTATCTGGCCAATCCTTTATCTAGAGGATTTGTTCTACCAACACTTGGTCCCAAGGATTCATTTCATCAATGCCTGGTTTGAAGGGTCCATTTGGCCAACACTTGGTTCCCAAGGTTTTTTTGATAAATTGTTGGTCCCGAGGATCCATTTGGCCAACACATTATCTTAAGGGTTATTTGGCCAACCCTTTGTCTCAAGGGTTCATTAGGAAAACCCTTGGTTCCAAGGGTCCATTTTTTGAATGGTTGGTCTTGAGGATCCATTAGGCCAACACTTGGTCTTAAGGATTTTTTGGGTGAACACTTGGTCCTAAGGTTTCATTTTGCCTAAAATTGGTCCCAAGAGTCCCTCTAGGAAAAAATTGATCCTAAGGATTTGTTTGGCCAACACTACATTTTGAGGGTTCATTTGGCCAACCCTTGGTCCTAAGAGTCCTTTTGGCCAACCCTTGGTCCTAAGGATCCATTTGGCCAACACTACATCTTGAGGGTCCATTTTGCAAACACATAGTCCTAAGCGTCTATTTGGCCAACATTTGGTCCCAAGCATCCATTTTCGCAACCCTAGGTCCAAAGAGTCTATTGGCCAACACTTGGTTTAGAGGGTTCATTAGGCCAACACTTGGTCCTAAGGATTCATTTGATGAACATTTGGTCCTAAGAATCCATTTGGCCAACACTTGGTTTTGAAGGTCCATTTTGGCAACAATTGGTCTTAAGGGTTTGTTGGACACTCCATTGGTCTCGATGATCTATTGGGTCAAACCTTGGTCCTAAGGATCCATTTTTCAAACACTTGGTCCCAATGGTCAATTTTTCCTATAGTTTGTCCCAAAGGTCTTGAGGGTTTATTTGATAAACACTTGGTCATGAGGGTCTATTTGGCAAGTGGTTGGTCCTGAGGGTCCATTTGCACAACACTTCATCATGAGGGTTCATTTGGACAACACTTTTTCTCAAGGATCTGTTGGGCCAACCCTTGATCCCAAGGATACATTTGTAGAACATTTGGTCTCAACGGTCCATTTGTCAAACTGTTTATCCCAAGATTCCATTAGGCCAACAATTAGTCATGAGGATCCATTTTTCCTATAGTTGGTCAAAAATCCACATGGACAAGACCTAGTCTTGAGGATCCATTTGGCCAACCCTTAGTCCTAGGGGTCCTTTTGGTCAACACTTTGTCCTGAGGATCTATTTGGCCAACACTTGGTCTTGAGGGTCCTTCTACTGAGTAGTTGGTCTCAAGGGTCTATTTGAACAACACTTTGATCCCTAGGATCCATTTGGACAACACTTGGTCTTGAGGGCCTATTTAGTAAATAGTAGGCCCTAAAGGTATGTTTAGCCAACACTTGGTCCTGAGGGTCTGTTTGATGAATGATTGGTCTTAATGGTCTATTTGTCCAACCCTTGGTCTCGAGGGTCTATTGGGTCAAACCTTAGTCCCATGGATCTGTTGCGTAAACTCTTGGTCTTGAGGGTTCATTTTGCCTACGGTTGGTCTTGAGGGTATGTCTAGCCAATAGTTGGTCTTGAGGGTCCATTTGGTAAGTAGTTGGTCCCTAGGGTCCATTTGGCCAACACTTTGTTTTAAGGATTTGTTTGGTAAGAAATTTATCCTAAGAGTTCATCCAACACTTAGTCTCAAGGGTTCATTTGACCTACAAATAGTCCAAAGGGTTTGTTTGGCCAACACTTGTTCTTGAGGATCTATTTGGTCAATCCTTAGTTCCAAGGGTCCTTTTGATCAACACTTACTTCTAAGGGTAAGTGGGGCTAATCCTTGGTCCTGAGTACTCGTTGGATAAAAATTTGGTCCCAAGGAACCATTTGGAAAATGGTTGTTCCTAAGGTTCTATTTGGCCAACACTTAGTCTCAAGTGTCTGTTGGGCCAACCCTTGGTCTTGAGGATTTGTTTTACCTACAATTGGTCTTGAGGATCTATCTTGTCAAAAATTGGCCCTAAGGGTTCGTTAGACCAACCCTTGGTGCTAAGGGTTCATTTGGTCAACACTTGGTCTTGAGGGTTTATTTGGTAAATGGTTGGTTGTGAAGGTCTATTTGCCCAACACTTTTTCCTAATAGTCCATTGGGCACTCCATTACTCCTGAGGGTCTATTCAGTCAAACCTTGGTCCTAAGGGTTTATTAGGCCAACACTTCATCCTAAGGGTTTTATTTTCCTACCATTGGTCTCAAGTATCCATCTATAATAGTTGGATCTAAGGGTCTAGTGGGAAAGCGGTTGGTCTTGAGTTCATGTGCCCTACAGTTGGTCTCGAGGGTCCATTTGATAAACACTTGGTCTTGATGGTCTATTTGGTGAGTGGTTGGTCCCAAGGGTCCATTTTTATAGCACTTCATCTCAAGGGTTCATTTTTCCAACCCTCTTTCTTGAGGGTCCCTCTAGCCAACACTCAATCTTGAGGATCCATTTGATGAACGGTTAGTTCTAAGGGTTCGTTTGGCCAACCCTTGGTCCTAAGGCACCATTGGATCAACCCTTTATCTCAATGATCCATTGGGCCAAACATTGGTCTTGTGGGTTCGTTGGGTCAACACTTAGTCTTGAGGGTCTATTTTGACTACCATTGGTCCCAAGGATACATCTAGCCAATAGTTGGCCCTAAGGGTATGTTTGGTGAGTGATTGTTCTCAAGGGTCCATTTAGTCAACACTTGGATTAGAGTGTCCTTTGGTGAGTTGGTGGTCCCGAGGGTCCATTTGGCCAAAACTTGGTCCTGAGAGTCAATTTGGCCTATAGTTGTTCCCAAGGGTCTATTTGGCCAACACTTGTTCCCAAGGATCTATTTGGCAAACCCTTGGTCCCAAGGGTCCTTTTAACCAACCCTTTCTCCCAAGGGTAAGTGGGGCCAATCCTTGGTTCCAAGTGTTTGTTGGGTCAAACCTTGGTCCTGAGGAACCATTTGGCAAATAGTTGGTTCCAAGGGTCTATTTGGCCAACACTTAGTCTTGAGGGTCCATTGGGCCAACCCTTGGTCTTGAAGGTCTCTTTTACCTATAGTTTGTCTAAAGGATCTATCTTGTCAATAGTTGGTCCTGAGGGTCCATTAGGCCAACCCTTGGTCGTAGTTGTTCATTTGGCCAACAAATGATCCTAAGGGTTTGTTTGGTGAATAGTTGGTCTCAAGGGTCTATTTGGCCAACACTTCATCCTGACAACCTACTTGGTGAATGGTTGCTCCTAATGATCTATTTGGCCAACACTTGGTACCAAGGGTCTATTTGGTGCATGGTTCATCCTAAGAGTCTATTTGGACAATCCTTAGTTCCAAGAATTCATTGGGGTAACCCTTGGTCTTGAGGATCCATTGGGCCAAACCTTGGTCTTGAGGATCTATTAGGCCAATACTTGGTCCTAAGGGTCTATTTTCCCTATAGCTGGTCCTAAGGGTCTATTTGACCAATAGTTGATCCCAAGGGTCTATTTGGTAAGTGGTTGGTCTTGAGGGTTTGTTTGGACAACACTTGATCTTGAGGGTATGTTTGGCAAGCAATTTTTCCCAAGGATCCATTTAACCAACACTTGCTTCCAATGGTCCATTTAATTAATCCTTTATCTTGAGCATCTATTGGGTTAACCCTTGGTCTTAAGATTCCATTTGCCAAATGGTTGGTCCTTAGGGTCTATTAGGCCAACACTTGGTCCCAAGGATCCATTGGGCCAACACTTGATCCCAAGGATCTATTAGGCTAACACTTGGTCCCGAGGGTCCATTTTGCCTATAGTTCATCATGAGGGTTCATTTAGCCAACTATTGGTACCAAGGATTTTTTTGGCCAACACTTGGTTCAGAGGGTCTATTAGGTAAAACCTTAGTCTCAAGGGTCCATTAGGCCAACACTTGATCCTCAAGTTCAATTTTTCCACAATTTGTCTTAAGGGTTCATTTGGCCAACCCTTTATCTTGAGGTTCTGTTGGGCCAATCCTTGGTCCCAAGGGTCTGTTAGGCCAATGCTTGGTCCTAAGGATTTGTTGGGCCAACCCTTGGTCCCAAGAGTCCATTTTCCAAATGGTTGGTCTCAAAGGTCTATTAGAACAACACTTGGTCCTGAGGGTCTATTGGAACAATAGTTGGTCTTGAAGGTTCATTTTTCCTATATTTGGTCTTGAGGGTCCATCTTGCCACAACTAGTTCCTAGGGTTCATTTGGCCAGTACTTGGTCCTAAAGGTCTGTTTGGCCAAGCCTTATTCTCAAGGGTTTGTTTGTCCAACCCTTTATCTTGGGTGTCTGTTGAGCCAATCCTTGGTCCCAAGGGTCCGTTTGTTGAACAGTTTGTCCCAAGGGTCTATTAGGCCAATGCTTGGTCCTAAGGATTTGTTGGGCTAACCCTTGGTCCCAGGAGTCCATTTTCCAAATGGTTGATCCCAAAGGTCTATTAGAACACCACTTGGTCCTAAGGGTCTATTGAAACAATATTTGGTCTTGAAGGTTCATTTTGCCTATAGTTTTTCTTGAGGGTCCATTTAGCCACAACTAGTTCCCAAGGTTCATTTGGCTAGTACTTGGTCCTGAGGGTCTGTTTGACCAACCCTTATTCTCGAGGGTCTGTTTGGCAAACCCTTAGTCTTGAGGGTCTATTTGGAAAACCCTTGGTCCTAAGGGTCTATTTGGCCAACACTTGGTCCCCAAGGTCCATTTGGCTAAAACTTTATCCCAAGGGTTTGTTTGGCCAACCCTTGATTCAAAGGGTTTATTGGGTACTCCATTGGTTCTGAGGGTCTATTGGGTCAAACCTTGGTCCTAAGGGTTTGTTGGGCTAACACTAGGTCCAAAGGATCCATTTTTCTTATAGTTGATCTTGAGTGTCTATCTAGCCAATAGTTAGTCTCAAGGATCCCATCGGTAAGTGGTTCATTCTGAGGGTCTATTTGGCCTATAGTTTCTCCCAAGGATCTATTTCACAAATACTTCATCCTAAGGATCTCTTTGGCAAGTAGTTGCTCCTAAGGATCCATTTTTATAACACTTGGACTTGAGGGTCAATTTGGCCAATCCTTTGTCCTAAGGGTTTTTTGGGCCAACCCTTGGTCTCAAGGGTATGTTTGGCAAACAATTGGTCCTGATGGTCCATTTGTCCAATAGTTGGTCCCAATGGTCTACTAGGCCAAATATTGGTCCCAATGATCTATCTAGCCAAAACTTGGTTCTAAGGATCTTTTTCACCAACACTTCATACTGAGAGTTCATTTGGCCAACCTTTAGTCCCTAGCATCTATTTGGCCAACACTTGGTCCAAAGGATTCCTTTGGGCAATCCTTGGTCCCAAGGATCCATAGGACACTCTCTTGGTCCCAAGGGTCCATTGGGCCAAACCTTGGTCTCAAGGGTCCATTGGGCCAACACTTTTTCTTAAGGATCCATTTTTCCTAAAAGTTGTCTTGAGGGTCCATCTACCCAACAAATGGTCTCAAGGATCTAGTTGGCCAACCCTTGGTCTTGAGGGTCGATTTGTTCTATAGTTCTTATTGAGGGTCTGTTTGGCCAACACTTGGTCTTGAGGGTCTATTTGGCCAACACCTGGTCTTGAGGGTCTAGTTGGCAAACCCTTGGCCTTGAGGGTCCATTTGTTCTACAGTTATTATTGAGGATCTGTTTGACCAACACTTGGTCTTGAGGGTCTGTTTGGCCAACACTTGGTCTTGAGGGTCTATTTTGCCAAGCCTTGGTTCTAAGGGTCCATTTGGACAACCCATGGTCCCAAGGATCCATTTGGCCAAACCTTGGTCCTAAGGGTCCATATGGGAAATGGTTGGTCTTGAGGGTCTATTTGGCCAACACTTCATTCCAAAGATTAGTTGGGACAAACCTTGGTCCTAAGGGTTCGTTTCATGAACCCTCGATCCCAAAGGGCCATTGGGCCAAACCTTAGTCCTGAGGGTCTGTTGGGCAAAGACATCATCCCAAGGATCTATTTTTCCTACATTTAGTTCTGAGGATCTATCTCACCAATACTTGATCTTGAGGGTCTGTTTAGCCTATGGTTGGTCCCAAGGGTCTATTTGGTGAACACTTGGTCCCAAGCATTCATTTGACCAACCCTTGATCCCGATGGTTCATTTTTTCAATTGTTCATCTTGAGGATCTATTTTGCCAAGACTTGGTCCCAAGGGTCTACTTGGGGAATGATTGGTTCTAAGGGTCTATTTGGCAAACACTTGGTCACAAGGATCTATTGGGCCAAACCCTTGTCTGGATGATATGATTGGATAACCTTTGATCCCAAGGATCCAGTGGACACTCCCTTGATCCAAAGGGTCTATTGGGAAAAACCTTTATCTCAAGGATCCATTGGATCAACACTTGATCTTGAGGGTCAATTTTGCCTATAATTTATCCCAAGGATCCATCTAGCCAATAGTTGGTACTAAGGATCCATTTTGCCTATAGTTGGTCTTGAGGATCCATTTAACCAACACTTGGTCTTGAGGGTCCATTTGGTGAGTGGTTGGTCCCAAAGGTTTGTTTGGCCAACCCTTGGTATCTAAGATCCATTAGGCCAACCCTTTGTCCTAAGGGTCCATTGCGCCATCCCTTGGTCCCAAGGGTCTATTTGTTGAAGGGCTGGTGTTGAGGCTCTGTTAGGCCAACACTTGATCCCAAAGGTCTATTAGACCAATAGTTAGTCCTAAGGGTCTATTTTGCCTATAGTTGGTCCTGAGAGTTCATTTGGCCAACAGTTTGTCCCAAGGGTTCATTTTGCCAACACATGGTTGCAAGGATCCATTTCATCAACCCTTGGTCCTGAGGGTCTATTTGGCCAACCATTGGTCCCAAGGGTTCATTTGGCCAACACTTGGTCTTGAGGGTCCATTTGGCTAATACTTAATTCCAAGGGTCTATTTGGCTAACCCTTGGTCTTGAGGATCCCTTTGGCACTTCCTTGGTCTCAAGGATCCATTAGGCCAACACTTGGTCGTAAGGGCTCATTTTGCCTATAATTGGTCCCAAGGATCCATCTCACCAATAGTTGGTCCAGAGGGTCTAGTTGGAAAGTGGTTGCTCCCAAGGGTCCATTTGGCCAACACTTCTTCCTTAGGCTCAGTTTAACAAGTGCTTGTTTAGGAGGGTTCATTTGGCCAACAATTGGTTCCAAGGGTTCGTATGGCCAATCCAATGTCTAGAGGGCCTATTTGCCAAACAGTTGATCTAGAGGATTCATTAGGCCAATAGTTGGTCTCAAGGGTCTATGTAGCTAACACCTGGTCTTGAGGATCTATTTGGCCAACCCTTGGCTCCAAGGGTCCATTTCGCAAACCCTTGGTCATAAGGTTTTATTTGATCAACACTTTATCTCAAGGGTTTGTTTGGCCAACACTTAGTCATAAGGATCAGTTTGTCCAACACTTTGTCTCAAGGGTTCATCTAGAAAACACTTGGTTTCAAGGATCCATTTGGCACACCCTTGGCCTTGAGGATCCATTGTGCCAAATCTTGTCCCAAGTATCCATTGGGCCAACACTTCTTCCTAAGGGTACCTTTTGCTTGTAGTAGGTCCCAAGGGTCCATCTAGCCAATAGTTGATCTTGAAGGTTTAGTTGGCAAACTCTTGGTTCCAAGGACTCATTTCACCTATAGTTGGTCCTTAGGATTTGTTTGGCTAATGCTTGATCCCAAGGGTCCATTTGGCCAACCCTTGGCCTCGAGGGTCCGTTTGGCCAACCCTTGGTCTCGAGGATCCATTTGGTCTATAATCCATTTGGCCAACCCTTCTTCTTGAGGATCTATTTGGTCAATCCTTAGTCTTGAGGATATATTTAGCTAACACTTACTCTAGAGTGTATATTTGGAGAATGGTTGGTCTTGAGGGTCCATTGGGTCAAACCTTAGTCCTAAGGGTTCGTTGGACCAAGACTTTCTCTTGAGGGTCTATTTTTCTTATAGTTGGTCTAGAGGGTCCATTTAACCAATAGTCGGTCCGCAGGATCTATTCCTCCAACCATTGGTCCCCAAGGGTCCATTTGTTCTACAACTGGTCCTAAGGATCCATTTGGCCAACAATTTTTCTTGAAGGATCCATTTGAAAAATGGCTAATTTCGAGGGTCTGTTTGGCCAACACTTGATCCCTAGGTTCCTTTTGTCCAATGCTTAGTCCTAAGGATCTGTGAGGCCAACCCTTGGTCCCAAGAATCCATCAGACCAACCCTTGGTCCCAAGGGTCTATCTCACCAACACTTGGTCCTAAGGGTTTAGCGGGCCAACCCTTGGTCTTGAGTGTCTATCTCACCAACACTTGGTCTTGAGGGTCTGTTTTGCAGACCCTTGGTCCTGATGGTCTGTTTAGCCAACTCTTGGTCTTAAGAGTCCATTTTACCAACACTTGGGTCTCAAAGGTCTATTTGATGAATGGTTGGTCATGAGGATCTATTTGTCCAACACTTGGTCACAAGGATCTATTTGGCCAATGCTTAGTCCCAAGGTATTGTTGGGCAAACTATTAGAATGTCATTTGGAAGCAAGAGTTAAAAACTTACCCACAAGAATTTACCAAAGAAAAAAAATGCATCAACCTAGAAACGGACTAATGATAAAACTGGAAATGAGGTGGAAAAATAGGGAGAAAGATGGAGAGAAGATAATGGAATGGAATCCCAAGAACAAGGTTGTGTAAATTCCCTTGTGTACTTCATGGTTAATGTGACTAAGTAGAACTCATCCCAAATCTAGACTCAAACAGACCACATCCAGTGACATCGCATCAAGACACTTGACCAATCCATCCACTTGAAGCAACAAGAATGCTTCCACAAAGAGTCACCACCATTCCGAGGAGAGCGATATGGAGAAGTAGGAATCGAGAAAGGGTCTTAGTTAGAGGGAACATTTAGGCATGGGTAACATATCTTTCTAGTTCCATAACCAGTTCTTGCAGCCCTTTTATTTGGTGTAAGGAATGTGCTTTGAATTCCCATGTTGTTGTTTTGTTTTTGAATGGGAACCACACCATGCAAAGACCCATGCATTTTTTTCTTGCATTCTTTTTGTCTAAGGGGTCTTCTTTGAATTCTCACTTGTTGAAACTAGTTCACCATCCCCAATTTTGCTAAAAAGGTGTTGGGCGTTATGGGGCCATTTACCCTTCAAGGATGCATGGTAACTCTCCTGTCGCAAGTCCTATTGACGTTGCACTTCTGTGGGATGATAGTCCATTGTGTCATGATCGTATGCAATGTATTCCATGTATTAAAGTGGCATGCCTATTCATGTGAGAGTACGAAGGAGCATGGTGAGGACTAATCGGTCTAGGGGAAACATTATGTTACCCTTCGAGTATCTCCAATGCAATTGTTCATCTTGGTTAAGGATAAAGGTGAAATCGGGTACATACTCATTGTGATGAGTATATACTAGAAATTGTTGAGGAACTGGTGGATCTTGGTTACATGTATGATGCCACCAACTGTCTCTTATGTTAGTCCTAGGCGGTGAAGTGCTCTTGTGCAAAGAAGAAGACATTTTCGTCTTGTTCGGTATGCGATTTACCGTTGTCTTATCTTTCCTTTGATCAACCCTAAGGGTTTGTTCTAACTTCCCAATGATATTAATGATTTTATATGTTCTACGTAGCACACAAACAACTAAGTCCCCAACAATAGTATCAATGATGAGCGGTGAGGTACCCTACGCTCAATCATACGAATACAAGCGTTTCATGCACGATCCAGTCAAATTCCAAGGAATAAGTGCCTGTGCGTCTTTGTGGAACAAGGACAAGTTGGTTGATCATTGTCTTCCAAAACTTACTTATATGTCACAATTATATGGTTAAGTAAGCTTGAGGCATATGATTTTTATAGCTTTTATGTTTTTATGTCCTGCTACTAATAAGGGAGGAGAGAGAGAGATAACTAAGTAACTAATTTAACTTAACTATTGATTAACTAGGCTTTAAACTAATCTTAACACTAGGATTAGCTCCAGGAGTAGGTGCTGCAACTGAATAGGCAGCATACGCTTGCGATGGAGACCCTGCGCGCCCAGCTCACGGAAGAGCTCTGGGACCGGATCAGGGAGGAGCTGCGGCAGGAGGAGGCGGACCGGCAGGCCCGGGAGGCGACGGCCCGGGAGGAGCAGGAGCGTCTGTAGGAGGAGGAGCTACAACGGTAGTAGCAGCTCGACCGGGCGCATCAGCACAGTGCTCGCCAGTGGCTTAGGGGGGGCTGCCCGTATACCATCCTTGGTATTAGCTATGAGAGCTCCTGGGGGAAGCTCAGAAGGCACATCCGGCGTACGTCCGCTAGACTCCACCTAGATGCGGGGGATTCGTCGCCGGACCGGCGCAGGCGCGAGGCTCTTCTATAGGGGTTCCAGCAGGCCGCGAACTTCGTCGACACGGAGGATCATCGGGCCACCCTGGACATGCTCCATGAGTTGGAGTT
>MNCI01005823.1:83052-121034 GCA_015680685.1 Gnetum montanum
GGGGGGGGGGGGGGGGGGGGTCTTTTGAATGTTTGTACGGCTTCGAGGTTGTCGGCCACCGTGTGGGGGTCAGCATGGTTTTTCACTGTCTTTTGTGGGGCCCGAGGCTCCCCCCCCACCCCCTTTCGGGGTGGGCCACCCCCACTTGTACTTGTACTTGTATAGTCGTGTACCTTTCTTTCAGTAATACATTCCCAAACATTCTCTCTCAAAAAAAACACTAGTATTCATTCTCACTTTCCATACACATCCTGAACCAACGCAACACTACTGGGATTACCAAACACTAATTGTTACTAGGTTACCAAGTGTTACACGCATGCTTGAAGTGATCGTACTATGTATGCTAATAACAGAAATGTAAAGTGCATAAAATAAAATAAAATAAATGCAGAAGAAAATAAAACAAAAAAATGAGTAAGAAAAAAAATCTCAATTGTTGCAAGGATGAATCCAAGAGCTCGTCCTTATTGCCATACACAAGGTGTGCTCAGGTACACAATGCTCGAATAAAGATCCGTCCATACTTAGACCTGCTGTTGTGGGTACTTGGCTAGAGTTTTGCTACTTGACTCCTAAAAGACTTCCTCTTCTTAATTCTTCTTCTTTATTCTTCTTCTTCTTCTTGACTTTTTCCTATTTTGTGCCTGGGCACTATATTTATAGGCTTGGAAGCAACTACTTTAATAATTACAAAAACTGCCACTCTAATTTTAGAGAAACTGCCCCTCTAATTTTAGAGAGAAACTACCACTCTAATTTTAGAGAAACTACCCCACTAATTCTAACCACTCTAATAATTAGAGTAACTTCTCTAATAATAACCACTCTAATAATTAGAGTAACCACCCTAATAATAACCACTCTAATTATTAGAGTAACTGCCCTAATAATGACCACTCTAATTATTAGAGTAACTGCTCTAATAATCACCACTCTAATTATTAGAGTAATCGCTCTCATCACCTGCTATTCCACCACTGACTCTCCCAATGGGGATCCTGCTTCTTTACTTCACCAAGTACAATGGTAAAGGGGATCCTAACACATACCTAGTGACCTTCAAGTATGAATGCTTATTATTGTAGGCATTGCCACATGCCATCATGTGTATCTTCACCATGTCACTCACTAGCAAGGCACTTGATTGGCACCAGGTGTTACCTAAGGCCTCAATCTCCTCTTTTTAGGATCTACTGAGTCTGTTTTTCGTGCACTTCAAGTATAACTTAAAGCTCAAAACTATTCTTGACCAACTCATGAAAATCAAGTAGGGTTATCTAAAGCTCTTGCAAAAATTTATCCAAAAATGGAACACATCATTGAATAAAATTTGTTAGCGCATAGTTGAAATGCACCTACTGGTCATCGTCAATGGTGCAATGAATGACTTTATCAATCAAAACTATACTATCTAGCCCTATAATCTTTGAGCTAAGTGTTTGCCCAAACTAAGAGCATACAGGATGTAGCTAAAGCCAGCAAGGACCTAGCCTATGTGGCCTATAATAACTTACATGCTAAGAAGGATAAGGACAAGGGCAAACAAACTACAACCATGGCAGTTGTACCCAATGAGGCCAAAACAACTAATCCAAAGCCAACGGCTAGGCCACCTAAGGCCATGGCCAACAACAAAACTACCAACTCTAATGTAAAAACCAACCAGCCTACATCATCGGTGACAATAATACAAGAAACTCCAAGGCCCAACTTTGAGTGCAAGGATCACTCAAAGTATACCCCATTGCCCCTTAAACCTTCAAAACTCCTGGGCCAACTACTCAAGGCTGGATGCATCCAGTACAAATAGATGTCTAATGACACTTGTGAGAGACCTGATAGATATTGCTAGCTCCTAAGGAACCCCATGCTAGCAGCCCCAAATAAGCTACCGATGCCAAAACATTTTAGGCTGGATAGGTTTTGTCACTATCACCAATTTCTGGGTCACAACACTAATTTTTACATGGCCTTGTAGGATAATCTACAATGGATGATTGATAGAAGTGAGTTGTAGCTTGATGCTACCAACCTAATGAAACCTCAAAACCAATCCGTTAGCATATATAAGGACCCTCTCAATCTAGATGATGCAAGGTACATTATCAATGCTATTAGCATTGATGATAACTGAAAGATGATGCAACAACCATTTGTGCTCCATGTGCCCTCTAGCAATGTAGGGGCCCCCTTGGCCTTCCCAAGTTTGAGGCCTTCTGTCATCATCAGAGGGCCACCTTAGGTACCCACAACATCATTTGTGGTCAAGGTACCCTAGCATGTCACAATAGAAACAATTTAGCCATCCTTTGTCATTAGGGTTTTGCAACATGCTACCCTTGCACCTACCTGGAGTTTGGTGGTGGGTAACAAGTTAGCCCCTTTTTACCCAAGAGCCAATCCTACTAGCAACACTAACAGACCATCCAAGTGGTAACCTAGGAGGTGTAATGAATGTCTCACTAATAAGATGGTTAGAAAACATCAAGAGTAGAGAGTGTTAGGTTGCCCCAAATCAGTCCCCCTTTCTACAATCCCCATGGATGAAACAACAAAAAAGGCCATCACTAGCAAGCTGCAACTAGGCATTGAGGCCTCCAAACATGCCAAACAAGCCAAGCCTAAGTCTCCTCAGTGAGAGATCCATCTCTTAGGTTGCATGGAGGAGGTCAAAGCCAACAAAATGATAGACACTAGCAAGGACTTCATAAATGCACTAGCCCAAATTAAGTAGGTGTTATAGCAAAAGAACATAATGCTAAGCTTTTATGACCTGAATATGACCTCCTCTACCCACTGTGGACCCTAGTCTAAATGTTGACCTCCATTCCTATCATGGAGGACACCCCAACAAATGCACATTTCATTCATGCTTTGATGTTGCCTCCTACACTGCAGGAATCAAGGTTAACACCCCTAGCATTCTATGACTAGGTAATTAAGGTTGATCCTAAGAAGGGTCAAGTCATCACAGCATCCATGTTCATCATAATACATGTTGGGTAGTGCAGAATCTGTAGGGTACATGTTGATGATGGGGTGGCAAAAAATGTCATCCCATATACTATCTTTGATAAATTAGGCCTTGTTGAGTAGATCAAACAAACAAAGACAACATGCCTAAAATCCTTCAATGGGTCACTTGTCATCATTGGGAGAACCATCATGATAGCCTTTGAGGTAGGGGAAAATTTTCCCACTACTTTTGAGTTCATCATTATAGAGAAGATGTCAAGATTTAAGTTAATATTGGGTAGGCCTTGGCTAGCCCAATTATGGGCCATTTCCTCTCCCATCCACCAATAAATCCACCTTCCATACAAAGGTGGTAAGGCCATTATACACAATGACAATATAGCCCCTCTAGCCATTAACAACATTGACATGGAGCAAGGGTCATAGGTGAAGTTCCTTGATGAAGCATCTTCAGTAAAGGACAAAGGCGAAACACATGAGGCTAACCCACCTGAACAAGTAGAAGAATCCAACAACCTCCCGAAGAAAATATTATGGGTAGAATTGCCCTTTGACATAATAGACAAAGGTCAAAAGGAATATCATATAGTACCATCTAGGCCCAATGTGCATGACTACGGAACCCCCTTAGTCCAACGTGCACTAGGTCTCTACCTATCCTTTGCTTTTACATTTAGCTATGCATTTTACCTTTTCCTTGCATTACATTTTTTTACACATTTACATTTAGCTTTATTATTTAGATTGCTCATTTTCTACTTTGTTTGTGCATTTTTTTGCTTTGTTTATGCATTTTGTTTAGGTTATGCATTTGCTCATTTAGTTTGCCCTTTAGCAGTCATTAGCTTACACATGAAAAACATAAAAATGCATAAAAATCAGAAAAGCCAAAATCACAAAAAGAGAAAAACCATCACTATGGCCTACCATGGGCTTAAACTAGCGATTTGTGGCCTAGAATGGCCTAAAACTATCATTATGATCCACCATGACCTAAAACTGGCAACACAAGGCCCATAATGGCCTTAAACTACCATTGTTAATCCTATCACCATGGCCTAGAATGACCTTAAACTAGTAGTACACATGGCCCGAAATGACCTTAAACTATCATTGTCATCCAAAATTTCCTTAAACTAACATTGGCCCTCCTGCTATGGCCTTAAACTAGCATGGCGATCACAATGGCCTAGTTACATTATCACCGCATAATCTCAACTTCATGCATTAATCCATTGCATTACAAACATAGTAAGTGAAAAATAAAATAAAAATAAAAATCGAGTTTACACATTACACATGTAGTGAACACATGTATCACATACCACATAAATAGTAGTACATAGCATGAGTACCAAAATACATAGCACAAAAAAAATCCAAAAATGCCTAGCAATAGGGCTACATAAAGTCATGCCCAACCGGTGGCACTAGGTGAAGGTGTAGGTCCATCCTCCCCCACTACGTCACTAGGGCCCACTACATCTCCTAGTACCTGCTACCACAACCACAACAAAATTGAGTAGTTAATAAGAAAACCTATGATATAGAACCTAACTTAAAACATGAAAAAGCACAAAAATCAATAACTAACCTAAGAGGTTCTTGCATCAATGTCTTCTAGTGGCAACTTGTCAAAGCCTTCTTCCAAGCATTGGAGGATCTTGACCTTAGAAAGCTATGTCTAATCATCCTAGCCAAAGTAAATCCTCACAAGGGTCTTACCGTTGTCCACAAAGGTCCATGCAAGTGGCTCCATGAAAAATTTAGTAGAGGAAGCCTCTCCCAAAGGGGTGGCAGTCTACCACTCAAGAGAGCCACTCATCATTGTATGTTGAGCAAACAACTCATAAGCCTACCTCCCTCCAATTGCCTCAAGAAACATCTTGAGGTAGTAGCATTTGATAGACTCCTCTTTGTACCATCAAAGGTACATGTTGCACTCATGCTTGTATTGGTTTTTGTGGTTCTTCTAAGTCTAATCCCATTGGTACACCTTGGTGTTGTAATTCTTCTAGTCTTGGTTCTTCTAGGTGAGCAAATCCATCTATAGCCACTGCTCAATCACCTCTTGGGTAGCCTTATTCTTGCCTCTGAGAGTTGAACAATATCAAGCATATTCTATCTCAAAGGTCCTCTAAGTGCTATCTCCTTGTAACCGAGCCACTAGAAAGTCATATCGAGATTAAATCTCTCTGATCTTCTTATCCTAGCTAGTCACTCTCTCTTGAAGATCATGCATGCATTTCCATAAGTGCTTATTTGAGTACCTATAGATCCACAATGCCTTTGCATAGGAAAACATGCACTTTCTTGCTATCTCATACATGTGATGAGACACCTAATCCACCTTAGGATGGAGGTCAAGGAGGGAATCCATCTTTGCCACCCTACTTGGATCCCATTGAAGATTGGAACCTATTGGCATGCAACAAGTGATTAAACTTAATAACAAACTAAGCATCTAATTGGTAAACAAACACTAAACAAAGCAACATAGTAAAAATACCAACCCCAAGATCTACTTATTGTAAATAGTCCACCATGTCCTCCATGATGCGTTCCATGAAGGAAAACTTATCGAGCACATCTACCCATGGCTCCATAGGTAGGTAGGGTTGGTACCACTAGTAGCAACATCTGAGGCTATAACACAATGATGATATTAGGATATAACCAAACAACCAAAGATGCTAAAGTGAAAGGCAATAACAGATTGCAACATAAAGTAGTTACCTAGCAAGCCCTCAACTGTAAGGGTAGGAGAATCACCCAACTGTACATCATCAAATAGCCAATCAAAATCAACCCCATCGGGGTAGAGCAACCCCTCCTCCTCCAATTTTTACAAGGTCTTTGTTGCCTCAAGTGGTTCATCTCTATGGGCCTCTCCCTCCTTAGCTTGAGGAGGTGCTTTTTTTGCTACTGCCTCAATCACTACTTTGGAAATCCTCTCTCCACAATTAACACATATGCATAGCACATTAGTACTAATTAATAGCATATCATGTATGAAAACATAAAATATAAATAAACATCAATACAATAAATGCCTCTAATAAGTTATGCATACTAACCTACAATCTCCATGCTCAAGCTTTGGAACTTGATGCAAATCTTCTTGCTACTTGGCCTCCCGACCACAGGGGCAATCTCCTCCATAAGACATGGTCTCTTAATATTTTCCTTAGATAGTCCCATTGTCTATGCAATATAACAATCCAACTTGTTCATGTCCTTGGTTCCAATCAAAGGATCCTCACCCATGCTATCCCACAAATAATGTGACCACCCCATGGGGCCTTTGGTTGTTACTAATAATGACTCATCGATCTTTTTTGGGGGGTCCTGTGTCCATTTTTTCATAAAAATGTGCTTGATCCATGGTTTGGATAGATATTCATGGTCCTACACCACCCAATACCCACTATTGTGTACAATCAGAAGCTCTGCGAACCTTCGCAATTACCCTATGAAGAACACAAAGTGAACATGGGACCATGCCTGAATGTTAAACTACAGCCTAGAAATCTCTGTATGCAAGCCAGTAGCAATGTAACCAACCTAGTTCAACCTTTTTCCCTCTAGTAGCACCTCTTCATCACCTTTTCCTACTCCACCCCAAAGATCTTCCCTTGGGAGAGCAACTTAAGAAAGGCACATGCATGAAAAAGAGGGTAGAGCTCCTATACTTTAGGCACGAGCACATCCTTGATTGGTATGCCCTTGTGAGATTGAGAGGCATCCAACTAGTTCTTAATATTTCCTCTACAATCCACCTCTCTATTAGCCTTGTCAATAATCAATGGGCCATCAGTGGAAAGGACAAAGATGTTGGCAAAGAAGGCATTGCAGAGGTCAAGCACTATGCTCACACTACACACTTAGGTGATGAACTACCAAATATCACTACTAAAGGAGTCAATGATGGTGACCATTTCAACCGCTAGAATAATTAGGATAAGGGCCAAAATAGGTCCATCAACCCTACATGTGTGAGTCTAGCTGTTAGTGCCTTTGAGGCCATGTGGCACAACTAATGTTTTGCACCCTCCACATTGCCATATTTCATGATGAGGATGGCCTATGTCTAGTTTGTGATGATCACCATAACCTCACCTAAAGAAACTACACTTATAACAAAGGAAAAACAATGTTAGCATCATTCCAAAAGCAAACTAACATGTAATGCAGGAGTAAACACATGAGCTAAAGCTTAGATGCACATGTGGCACAAATGGGATGCAAGATGGGGGTGGCACAACAACATCAATGGTAATGACACTGGTGGCCCCCTCCTCATCTAACTAGCTAGTGCAGGTCAAAGCTACTTAGGTAGTGGATGGGGTAGACCTCCAAATTAGACCCCACCTACTTAAGCATAGATTCCTGAACATACAAGCTAGAAGAGAACACCTACAAGGCAATGCAGGTCAAAGCTAGATCATCTAGCCCATCATGCAGGCCCTCCTCATCAACTCTGAATCTTGCATTAAGCATGAGAAGTTAACAAAATAGCATAAGAAAGTAGCAAAATAAAAACTATGAAAGCCATAAACCACTTACCCTCTAGCATAGTAGGTAGTTCCAGCTGGGTTCTAGAATAGGATGTGCACTTGCAGCATGAGAAAGAGGGTGTTTCCCTTATTGTAGCAACTGAACCCTATCATGTATCATATCCTAGACAAGCACCTAGCACTCTGAGGGCCTTTACCTAAATCACCTGGCTCATCATTACTAATAGTAGGCTCATTTGAAATGAGCCTCAAGATGTCCCAATTAGCTCCAGGAAATAATGTCTCAGTGATTGTGCTAGCAACCTCCACTGATAAGTGTGACCACATGATCACACTAAACTGCTATAATAGGTACACCAGGAACTCATGAGCCCTTGGCTAGAACCACACTACCTAAAAACCCACCCACATATCATCATGTAGTTCAAAATTTTCAAACAAATTATAACTCTAGGCTATCTCCATAGAGAGTGTAGTCATGAAAAGAGGCAAAATTTTTCTATGGACACTATGACTACGTCTCTATAGAGTATAGTCTCAAAAAATCACTTCCAAGGTAACCATTTTGCAAAACACTTGGTGTCAACTACACCTCCAAGATAGGGAGCATAGTCCTAGCCATGATTAGTAGGGAATGAGGTTTTGGCCACCACCCCAACACTCTCAATGCACTACACCTTGTTGCAGTGCCATGCACTACCCCACCACTCTATACACTGCACTGCTTCCACCTTGAAAAGAGGAGGGAAAACAAAAAAAGGAAGGCACACGTTAAGTATTTATCATAGCCTTGATCCCTATTGTTGTCTTGCTAGATGCCAACCATTATCACAGCCCCTACGCCACACCTTAGTAGGTCCCAATTTCAATAGAATTTTATTTTGAAAAAAATCATGAAAATGCAAGAATATGCCCATGGCACTGAGCCCCCCGTGTAGCCCCTATGGAACATGTGGTAGCACTATAGGCCATAACACCCCCGCAACCCTCACCATGCTATGGGGTACAGTCACCCCATGGCCAATCCCATGTCTAGTACCCTACCTTGCTCAATCTTCTTTAAACAAAAAAAAGGGAAGGCAAGTTTCAAAACCTTGGAACCCCCCCCCCCCCCTTCTCATTTCTATCATCGAAGCAACTATGGCAACCCTAGCCACATAGCTATGCCAAAACATGCCCCTATGTGAAGCCCTAGGCTTCATAGCCTCAATCCCTTAGCACCGTGTCATGGGGTGTAGTCACCCCACAACACCCATAGCCCCTAACGCATCTCATCCATCTACCCTATTCTTGATTTTTTTTTACAAAATGAACAAATAAAAAAATTCAAAACTTTGTGGTGCCCATCTACCCCATGGGCAATAGCCCCTAGCCATCACCAAACTCTAATCCCTAACTTGCCCATTCTATAAAAAAAAAGATATTTTTTTTTTTTTGCAAAAGAACCCACGTGCCTCTATGCTTGCTCACTACAAATTCCCACACATAGTGAAAAAACCCCAATGAACAAAACCCTTCCCAGCATGCACCACCCTCTTTGGCTATGGTGGTCCAAATAGCCCATGGTGATAGCCCCTGCCATGGTAGGGCACCAACAATATCCCCTTTCCCAAATATTTAGTGAAAAAGGCAAACAGCAAAGTAGCAAATGGGAGACTATAGTTGGGGTACTTGGCAGACATTGACAACCTCCTCTCCTCCATGCATGCCTATGGTAGGTGGCCTAGTGCATGCTCCCCCTCATCCATGTTTGCCAATCCTAGGTGTAGGCATCCACTTTGGTGCATCATCTTGGTCCAACTATGCTCTCTACTGGTAGCGCATGGCAACAATAGCAAGTCTATGCTCTAAATTTTACATTGTGCAAGTTTGAAAATGATAACTTACCCATGGTAAAATGCACTTTTATACCCTCATAGGATCATTTAATGACACATCTACCCAAAACTACACTCCATACTTAGCCAAAAGTTTTCAACTTTTTGGTGGGAGCGTAGTTGGATGAGAGTGTAGTCAATTACACTTACCCAAAATTTTCAACTTTTCATCACCCATTCAATGCCTTATTTAATTTCACTCCCCATTTATTTCCACTCTTTTCTAAATTTGCACATTTGTTGCATCTATGATCTGCTAAGACCTAAAACTAGCACCTATTGCTAAGACCTAAAACTAGCATGCACGGCCTACCAAGGCCTAAAACTAGCACATGTACATGCTTATCCCTCTTTACAGCCTCTATTGCATACTTAGGAAAATTTTCATTGCATTTTTTTCATTCATTTATGCATACTAATTTGGTTAATACATGTGCCACTTAACAAGGGATGTCATAGAGGATCCCCTTGTTGAGATCCCTATCACAACACCCAATGGCAAGGTGAAAACATTAAAACTAAGCTTCTTGCTAGATCCCCAACATGCCCAAGATATCATTAAGATGATAAACAATAACATTAAGGCATTCACATGGTCATATGAGGACATGCTAGGTCTAGATCCTTAGCTAGTCCAGCACAATATCATCCTTGATTCTTACATTAAGCCAATAAAACAAAAAAACATGCAAGGTTAGACCTGAGGTGGCATTGGCTATCCATGATGAAATCACCAAGCTTTACAAGGCTAGTTTCATCCAAGTCATTATCTACATAGATTGGATCTCCAACATCATAGTTGTGCATAGGAAAAATGAAAGTATATTCATTTGCATAGACTTTTAGGACCTAAACAAGGCAACCATTAAAGATGAATTCCCTCTACCTAGTATTGATCAATTGATTGATACCATGGCTAGTCATCCCTTGTTATTCTTCTTGAACAGGTCTCAAGCTACAACTAGATTAGGATCAACCCTAAGCACTAGCTCAACATGACCTTTATGACCCCCTAGGGTATCTTTTGTTACACCATGATGCCCTTTAGACTCAAGAATGCAAGAGTAACATATCAATGCACAATGACATACATCTTTAGCAATTACATGTTAAGCTTGCTCAACGATTATGTTGATGACATAGTAGTTAAGTCCAAAGTGGCTCATGACCATGCAAATGATATGGACATAGTGCTTAAATTTTTCTTTAAACACAATCTTACATTGAACCCTAAGAAGTATGTTTTCAGCATTAGAATAGGCCAGATGCTCGATTTTGTAGTCTCTAAAGTAGGAATATGCATAGACCCCAATAAGGTTAAGGCCATAACCAACTTAGCACCTCTATCCAACTTTAAGGAGCTACAAGGGTTGCAAGGTAGATTGTAGTTTATACGTAGGTTTATCACACGGTTAATCAATAAGTTATAGCGAATGTAACATCTACTCAAGAAAAAAGCCCACTTTGACTAGACAGCTCAATTCCAACAAGTATTTGATAATCTTAAGCAAGAGCTAGTGTAGCTTCCAAAGGTTCACCCTCTACAAGGAGAGAAATCCTTTTACATCTACCTTGCCACTTCTAACACATCCATAGCTTCTCTACTTTTCCAAAAGTGAGATGATGGTACAGAGAATCCTAGTTTACTACTTAAGCCATGCAATGGTAGCCCATAAAGCAAAATACAACGATGTGAAAAAGTACTACCCCACCTTAGTCTTCTCACTTAAGAAGTGGAGGCATTACCTTTTCCATAATTAAGTCAATATCATTTGCAAAAATAATGTACTCCAAGCAATTACAATGAATATCTACGAAAGTAGTCATATTACATGATGGAAAGCAATAACCACAAAGTTTGGTCTACATTACATTGCACAAGCCTCAACAAAGGATCAAGCTATAGCCTCATAACTTATGGTTTTGCCAATGAACGATCAAGCAACAATAGATCTAGAATTCTTGGATGAGCATGTTAGCAATAGTAGTCAAGTGCCTAATAACTATAAGGCACTCCTACATTTCAATGATGCTTTAACCTCTCAAGGAGCATGTTTCCTTCTGGGGAGATCCAACATACCATTTTGCATTCCCTTACATTAACAACGTGGTGGAGTATGAAGGTCTTCTCAAAGGTATCCTTGTAGCATGTGACCTAGGAATTCAATGCATAGCAATCCAAGGCAACTCATAGTTAGTGGTCAATTAAGTGATAGAGGTTTATGCCTACAAGGCCCAACATCTACAACCTTACTGAGACCTAGCAAAGCACTTGCTTAAACAATTTGCAACAACAAATGTCCAATACATTTCCCAAAATGAGAATGTCATAGCTGATGCATTAGCAACATTAGCCTTAAGCATCGCATCTAACATGTTCCATGCATTGCCCTCTTCGGTGGTGGACTGCACTATGCCTATCACACAAATCACTAACATTGCATCCATAGCCATAGTTAGCATGACCCATGCAAGAGAGTGGTATGATGACATTAATGTGTACCTTCTACAAGGTAAGCCTTCATAATACTTAACTACTGCTTAAAAAGATGCAGTGCGTAAATGATCGTGGCATTATGTCATCGTGGGTGATAACATTCCATGTAATAGATCCTACAATGGCATACTGCTAACTTGGGTAAGCAACAACGAAGTGCAAAAAATCGTCTAACAAGTCCATGAGGGACTATGTAGAGTTTAAATAGCATCCAAGGCAATGGCAGTGAAGATCATATGCATGGGCTATTATTGGACTTACATGGAGCATGATTGTTTTTCCAAGGTCAAAACATGTGACATGTGTCAATGACATGGCAACTTAATGCATGTGCCACCAACTAAACTACACACAATGAAGATCATGTGGGCATTCCAATGTTGGGGATTGGACATCATTGGACCCATAATGCCTAAGTCCTCTACAGGTGATGGGATGCAATATTGCATCTGCCCCTATGATCCCGCATACATGATATCATAGCCCACTGCTATGCCTATAAATAAGAGGCGGCTTTCCCTATTTTAGACATCTAGATTTAGACCCTTAGCCAAACTCTTGTAGTTTTACCATTCCAGAGTTAGAATAATTTCCATGTGCTCGCAATAGAAGTCTTAAAGTGAACGAATCTTTATTTGAGCAAATTGTACCTGAGCACACATTTGTGTATGACAATAAAGATGAACTTTCTGATAAACCTTGCAACATGTGGACTAAGCTAAATAGGAATTAATTATTGTTAAATTTTTAAATTCTTCTCTAGATAATTAATCTCTCTCAACCCTTGACTCTCTTAGTTAAGTGCACTCAGTACGACCGCTTCGATCACATGTGTAACGGTAACCTAGTAACGAGTAGTGTTTGGTAATCCCAGTAGTGTTGCACTAGTTCAGGGTGTGTATGACAAGTGGGAATTGATACTAGTGCTAAGATAGTTAGAACTTAGTTAGTGAATAGTTAATGAAAGTTAGTTATTTAGTTCTCTTCACCTTCCCCTCTTAGCATAGGACATTAAAAAGATAAAAGATATAAAAATCATATACCTCAAGCTTACTTAACCATACAACCGTGACAATACAAGTAAGTTTGGGAAGACAACGATTGATTAACGTTAAGTGTTCCATTAAGGCATGTAAGCACTTAGTCCTTGAAGTTCAACTGAATCACTCATGAGATGCTTGTATTCGTATGGTTGAGTGTAGGGGTACCTCATCACTCATCATTGGCACCATTGCCAGGAACTTAGTTGTTTGTGTGCTACATAGAACATAAGAGATCATTCACATCATTGGGATGCTAGAATGAACTCTTAGGGTTGATCAAAAGGAAAATAAGATAATGGTAAATAGCACATCGAACAAGAAAAAAAATTTCTTCTTCACACAAAAGCACTTCACCGCCTAGGAACAACACAACAGACAATTGGCGGCACAACATATGTAACCAAGAACCACTAGTTCCTCAAACATTCTATGTGGTATATATTCATCATGATGAATATGTACCCAACTTTACCTTTATTCTCCATCAAGATGAACAACTGCATTGGAGAGACTTGGAAGGTAACATAGTGTTGCCTCCAGATCGAGCAGTCCCTAACATGCTCCTCGGTGCTCTCGCACGAATAGACATGCCACAGTTATATGCGAAATACGTTGCATGCAACTATGACATAAGGGACTACTAACCCACAAAAGCACAACGTCAAAGGGACTTACGATAGGAGAGATACTATACATCATTGAAGGGAAAAGGACCCATCTTAAGCAAAATTAAGAGTTGTGAATCTATTTCAATAGGTTCTCCACAAAATGATGTTCCCCCTCCTAACAATGGTGAGGAGGTGGTGTGTCAAAACCTTCACTCCATGATTCACAATCCTTATTCTGATTCCCATGAACACCAAGTGTTCAACGAGGGAATACAAACACATGATAAGGGTGGGTGGTTTGATCGTAATCATGATCAGGGTCAAGATCACTAAAGAGAAGGTAGGAAACATTGTCATGGCAATGGTTCCCCTTCTTCTTCACCTTCATCGTCACATTCACCCTCTCCTTCTATATTAGGATGCAGTCATAAAGAACCTAATAGTGAGGATAAGGGTAAATAGAGTGAGAAACCTCGATGAGAGAGTCGAGAACGAGGATGAGGGCATTCTAGAGAATCATGGCATAGAAGAAGGGAGAGTAGGGAACCATGTAGCCATCACAGATGCTATAAATGAAATGACCATGAAGAACCCCTACTTGCAACCCAAAGCATGTTAGATATCATGGAGACCGTAAGAATTCCTACAACGCACCAAAAAAATAGCAGGATCAAGAGACTAGACATGAATAATATCCCATGATTTGAGGGGGCATACAATGCTGATCCTCGGAACCACTTATAGGTATTTCACAATGCATGTGCCTTGCAAAACATTGAGAACAAGTGGCAAAAATTAAAGTTGTTTCCAAGGACACTTATGAAAGAAACGAAAATCTGGTGCCAATCCTTGAAACCAGAATCCATTTGAAGGTGGAGTATGATGCTAGAACTTTTTAATGATAAATATCAAACGTACTCTCAGGTGTCCAACCTGTGAAAGCAAATCCAAGGATGAAAGCAAGGAAGTCATGAACCCTTGGATGCTGCTATGGGCCGATATTATGCACTTCTACATTGTTGCTTGGGCCATGGTTACTCACAGCAGGATCAACTATGCCATCTCATAGATGGACTTAGGCATGAAACCAAGAGAACCCTTGGAACATATGCCCATGGGAGATTATCAGAGCTTAGGTCCCATCAGGTTCATATATTGTTGGAGCAAGTAGCCAAGGAAGAAGGGGAGCTACACAAGAGAGAAAGTGCAGAAGAGTACAATCGTGATACTTCCCTTCTAAAAAGAAGAGTGATATTCTATGAGGAGGAGAAAGAGTCACCACTCGAGGAGATGATGAATAGAAAAAATTTTCTGCTCCAAAAATTAACAACAGAAGTGTTGATGAAGGTAGACCAAATGTGGGACTCCTTAGATAGTAGATTTGAAACCATTCTTAAAATCATAGATGAGTCTAAGGAGCAAAGTAGTGACTATGATAAAAGGAGAAAGATGGATTTGGACCATGCATGTAACAAAGGTAAGGGTAAAATGGACATCACTAAAAAGGTTGTGGATTCTAATATGGACAATGATGGTGGATGTGATATATGCCAATATGACCATCATAAGGGATGTTTCCCAATAATCTCACACCTACAAGAGTCTAGGGTGTATGCACTCAACCCAAGACTTCACAAACTGTAAGCACCCTGACGGTTACCTTATCCCCAAGGTAACCCAAGGTAGTTCCACCAACCTTTAATGTATTACCCAAGTGGAACTCCACCACAACCTATTGAGCAACACCAGCAATCGCAACACCCACAGTCATGGGGGATGCCACCACCAAGGCAAAAATACCCTTACCAGCAACTAGATCCATATGGCTATCATGTGCAACAACCAATCTATCCATGTGACTCTATGGTCACGTGACACCACAACATCACTACGAAGCTTGGAATTATTATAGGACTCCTTATCCTAGGGGAGGCAACCCACAAACATACCATCCTCTAAACCCATCCACAACTCTCACATCGATAGCTCCATTACCACCCACTCCAGCAATGTAAGGGGAACTCCCTACTTAACCATAGCAACGTAATGCTACGAGAGCTATGAACCTTCAACCTGCTGCTAGTTCCGACAACCGTATAAAGAGAAGACCTTTCTTCAGACCCAACAGTCCAACCAAGCTCTCACAACCATAAGTGATTGAGCCTCTGAACGCTTCTCCATTAAATAAGGCTTTGGAGCTTCCTTCAAATCAAAAACAAAGCTCAACACACATGGTTATGTTAATGCATGTCGTCACTGACTAGATTAAGGAGGAACACCTTCCTAGGAAATTCTTTGATCCTGGAAGCCCTTTAATCTATCTCCAAGTCACTGGGAATGAACCTCATAAAGCTCTTCTGGACTCAGGTTCCAGAGTCAACTTAATATCACAAGAGATGTACAAAGCCTGGAACTTGCATCCACTAAAGAAGAGCAATATTTTCTTAGAGTTGGTTGACCAGTCCATCACTGTTCCCTTGGGACTTATGGAGGACATCATTACCACTATGTGTGGGTGGTCATACCCAGCTAATTTCCTAGTGATACAAGTGAACAATGACAAAGGGAACTTCTTAATAATAGTGGGGAGGACATGGCTGAATACCATAAATGCATGCCCAGGAATTCATGATCTTTCCCTGGAAATATCTAAGGAAAACACTTTTGGGAAGATCAAGAAGAAGAAAGTTCCATGCATCACATATAGTGATACAGAGGATGATGGCGTATAGGAATGTTTAGCATTGCCTGCATACAATCAATGCATCCAAGAAGTTAGCATAAAAAAGTGCTTGTATGTAGCAACCACACAACAAAAAGACACCCCATGGTTGATAGCTAATTAAGAGAGCAACTCACCAACATGCATGGGACTAACTGGGGAATCAACTTGCACCCACATAGAAGGCATAGATGCACTGGAGCAAGAGCATCACCAACTTCCAAACCTTAACTTGAAAACATTAATTGGGGGAAGTTGGAAACTCCTAAAAAATTCAAACAAATACTCTGATAAGAGAATACTAGTTAGTGTGCAACAGACCAAACCTTACCATGAATCTAGAATGGTCAATGCACATAACGCATCAGAGATAGGACGACCTTGCTCATTATTTCAGATCTCTCCCTTCCAACTTAGTCATGGGGGAGATGGCCACCTATGTTGATCAATCAAGGCCCTTAGTTCCTTTTTAAGTATTTTTTTTACACATTTTTATTTTACAAATTTCTTTAACTTTTCTTGTTTTTTTTTTGCAACATCGTTCTTACCTTTTCTTTTATTTGTGTGTTTACTTATTTTGTTAGGTTCGTTACCTAATAAATTCTTCTGATGATGGTATGAACTATTTTCCATTGGTTGCTAATGTTTGGTTTTTATCTTTAAGTTATGATGTTGATACTAAGGTATGGTTCTTTTCATATAATAGTCAATGAGCCCACATCATCCATGCATCCATGAATTTCTATGGTCTCTCTTGGCTTGGAACTATATAGTCCCTTTCTTCAAAAAATAATAAGAACTATCAACAAATCGATGACTAGGCATTTCTCACACTAAGAAATGATTCAAGGATTGAAAAGGATGTGACTTCAAGGGGACTTAGTGCATTTGTGTTGGCCATTCTCTTGGGTGCTTGGATGTTTTCTTCTTGAGTTTCCCTTACCATTCTGACTTTGCTCCATTATCGGGAACCTGAGGTAATAAAAATAATAAGTCTTTACATGGTGTGGTTCTTATGCCAAAAGAGAGAGAGAGAGAGAGAAGAAAGTGAGAATTCAAAGCACATCCCTTAGATGAAATAATCACTTGGGCTACAAGAACTGGTTATGGAACTAAACAAACATGTTCCCTCTAACCAAGGCCCTTTCTCGCTTCCTATTTTCCCCTTTCTCGTTTCGTTGGAATGGTGGTGACTCTTTGACAGAGGCATTAATGTTACTTAAGGTGGATGGATTGGCCAAATGTATTAATGTGAAGTCACTGTATGTGGATTGTTTGAGGCTGGATTTGGAATGAGATCTACTAAGTCACATTAACCATTAATACACAAGGGGCTGTACACCACCTTGTTCTTGAGACTTAATTCCATTCTCATCTTTCCATCATTCTTTCTCCATTGTTCACCTCATTGTTGGTTGTATTAGTATTCTATATATTGGTTGATGCATTGTTTTATTTTTGGTAAACTCTTGTGGTTAAGACTTTAAATCTTGCTTCCAAAGGACATTTCCAGAGCCTACGGACTCTTTGAATGTGGGAATGTCATGGCATTAAGGGCATGAGCCTACTTTGGGGAGGACCCACTAGCATTTCTATTTGGTGCATCAATTAATTTCCTTCCCTTAAACATTTTTGCAATAAACATTATTTTGTTCATTTCCATCTCTGACATCCATTTCATCGGCGTTGCAGTTTTCTCTTTTTCTCCATCTTTCTTATTCCTTATCTTTTTCCATTTTCTCGCTATTGGAGGTTTGCTCTTAGTCATGGGAGTCCTGGCCCAAGTTTTTTGATTTTCTCTAAAACCCTACACCTTGGGTAGTCTCCAGTGTTATATCTACAAAATTTGCATCATCCATACCACAACTCAGCCAATGGACCTTACACCGAAGCAACGTATCAACTACATTATGATTCATTTACCCTTGCTAATATAAGACTGTGTTGTGTGTGTAGATGGAAATCATACACCAATGGATTGGATCTGGAGAGAAGACTTGAAATGGACTAGTGTTGGAATAGTTATGCAAGGAACAAGATTGATGGCATGCTTATGGATGGACAACGAAAGGTGTAATCCTGGCATCGACAACAATAGACTTCTTCTTTTCTCTCTCTCTTCTCTCTTCTCTCTCAGCTGCCAAATAAGGCTAGATGTCAAATGTGTATAGTGTTCACTCTTGTTGTCATGAACACTAATTTTTTTATGTATTGTAATGATGATCTGTTCACATGTCATCCCATTCACCATTAGTATCATTCCAGTCAATAATACCATACCTTCCCAATATTTTGTAAGGAACTCGAGGATGAGTTTTCATTCGGTCATGGGGGTATGATGGGACACGATATTGCATACGTGATATCGCATCTACGATATCACGTCTGCCCCTAGATATTGCATACAGGATATCGCAGCCCGTCACTATGCCTATAAATAAGAGGCAGCTTTCCCTATTTTAGACATCTAGATTTAGACCCTTAGCCAAATCCTTGTAGTTTTACCATTCTAGAGTTAGAATAATTTCCATGTGCGCATAGTAGGAGTCTTAAAGTGAATGGATCTTTATTCGAGAAAATTGTACCTGAGCACACATTTGTGTATGGCAATAAAAATGAACTTTCTGATAAACCTTGCAACATGTGGACTAAGATAAATAGGAATTAATTATTGTTAAATGTTTAAATGCTTCTCTAGATAATTAATCTCTCTCAACCCTTGACTCTCTTAGTTAACTTCACTCAATACGACCGCTTCGAGCACATGTGTGACACTTGGTAACCTAGTAACGAGTAGCATTTGGTAATCCCAGTAGTGTTGCACTGGTTCAGGGTATGTATGGCAAGTGGGAACAGATACTGGTGCAAGGATAGTTAGAACTTAGTTAGTGAATAGTTAATGAAATTTAGTTATTTAGTTCTCTTTACCTTCCCCTCTTAGCATAGGACATTTAAAAGATAAAAGGTATAAAAATCATATACCTCAAGCTTACTTAACCATACAACCATGACAATACAAGTAAGTTTGGGAAGACAACGATTGATTAACCTTAAGTGTTTCATTAAGGCACGTAAGCACTTAGTCCTTGGAGTTTGACTAAATCATGTGTGAGACACTCATATTTGTATGGTTGAGTGTAGGGGTACCTCACCACTCATCACCAGGGCATAGCTTCATCATAATTATAACTGAATATTTCATTAAGTGGATTGAGGCTATTTCCCTTAGGAAGAAAACACCACAACAAGTTTATAAATTTATGCTTGATAACATAATGACCTGTTTTGGCTTACTTATGATCATAGTGACAAACAATGGGCCATAATTTAGTAGTGTTAAAACTAAATACTTTTATGAGCAGTTTGGTATCAAACATTCCTTCTTGTCACCATACTACCCTCAGGTGAATGACCAAGTGGAGGCCATAAATAAAGTCATCATCATCCTTTTGAAGAAGATGCTAAATAATAGCAAAAAATGATGGCATGAGCAGTTAGTCTATGCACTCTAGGCCTAGTGCACAACATGATAAATGAAAAAAGATAAGACATCTTACAGTCTTATCTACAAATCTAAAGTAATTTTTTCCCTTGAATTGTAGGTTCCATCACTTCAAGTGATCCTCTCAAACTTCATTGATGAAGGTCAGAATAATGAGTTGAGAACCATATACCTCAACCCAATAGAGGATAAGCATATGAAAATGCTTAATTGCATCGAATGGCACCGAGAAAAGTAACAACAAAAACACCCTCACAAATAGCATCATTGCTTGATCAAGAAAGGGGACCTAGTCCTCAAGATCATTCATGAATCCATAGATAAATTTTCAACCAACTAGGGAGGGCATTTCTTGGTTACTAAGGCCTATGATAATGGAGTGTTCAAGCTTACTAATCAACATGATATTGAATTTTCCAATCTAGTGAACCATTCAAATCTGAAGTTGTACTATTCTTAGCATGCCACACATCAATGGAAAAAAGTAAGAATTCATATACTATGATGTTAAACTAGCATAAATCCAATATGTCCACTATGACATTAAACTAGCAAGACACAAGTTTTCCATGACTATAAACTAGCATAACAAGTTTGCTATGACTATAAACTAGCATAGAAACAACCATTCGTCCGGCATGATGTTAAACTAGCATAGCATTCATCCTTGGATCATGATGTTAAACTGACATAATAGCTTATCCTCTACAACATTAAACTGGCATGTAGTAGTCCACTATGACTATAAAATAGCACACTACCATCTACCAAGATCTTAAACTAGGATTTCTATCAATCACACATAAGTTTCACGAGCGAGCAAGCAAGAATTATTTCAACTCCTTTCCACATTCCCCACTTTTCCACACCATGTAGGTGGGGATATTGCAATCCCAAAATGGATAATTGGCCATCAGCTTGGCCTTTAGAGCACTTGCAACATTATTCCCCCCTGCTACTATTTTGCTAATTTTTTAGGCTCTTGTCATTGCTCGACCTTGGAATCATTTGTAGCATTATAGCCCCCTACCATTTTGTTGATTTTTTAAGCTCCAATTGTCAGCATAACCTTTGCAGCACTTTTAGCACTATGGCACCCTACCATTTTGCTAATTTTTCAAGCTCTTATCATCTCTCTAACCTCTTGAGAACTTGTAGCATCATCGCCCTTTGGCATTTCACTGGCTTTTTAAATGCTTGCCATCACTCTGGCCACTTGAGCACCTACAACATCATTGTCCCCCAGCATTTAATTGGCTTTCTAAATGCTTGCCATTACTAAGTGAATTTTGCAATGATGAAGTAATCTCAATCTTTATTTCCGATCATGTGCGTGTCCAAGTACGTCACACTCGAATAAAGATGTCGTACAATTATAATCACCATACTGCAGGCATGCACTAGAAGAGAGGGTTGAGAGGAAATATGACAAAAAATCCTACTCTAATACTAATTGGCTTCCTAAAAACTGACCAAAAAAACTCTCCTTCTCATGAAACTACATGTGTATTTATAGCCTCACGCAGGAGTCGCGATATCATGTATCTGATATTGTTGTTGGGTGTGATATCGTTTACCCAATATCATGGGTTTAATATCGCAACCAGATGAATCACGATTCATCACCAGTAGGAAGTCACCACATTGCTCCGATGTGCATAATTAGACTAGTTGAGCTTCTCAAGAGTGCACATCCTTGTTACCCTATTATGGCCTACACCCATCCCTATGCCTCCATACCCTTGCATTCCCTTGCATAGTCAAGACTACAAACCCCCACAACCACATGGAACCCTCTTGTAGGCCAAACCATAATACCCAAGGAAAACATAACATAAGTTGTCCCATGGGGAGCCTTTGTTGGCTAGTCAAAGCCTAGGCAGATGTAACATAAGTCATCCTAGGAAAGAAACACATGTCCCATAGATGCAATGTAGTTTTGCAAGCATCAAAGAAAAACCCATCCGGTGGCACACAGTCCACTTGGTGGAATGCATCCCATAGTTAGCATTTAGCAAAGTGTAAAACCCAAAGAAGGTTCACCCCATAGCAAAAAGAAAAACAAAAGTAAAAAAGCAAAAAGAAAATAAAAAAAAGAGCAAGGAGAAATACCATGATCCCCTTTTTGTATTTTATCTTTCTTATTATGCCCTATCAAGTATACTTACACCTTTTACTCCTAGCATACCACTATCCACAACACTCTTGAGCATGAAACAATGACATCTAACCATGCATGAAAGAGTAATGTTGGTGTCAAGCCTGCTGTGATGTTTTGTCATACTTTATCAATGTCTCTTTGGCCACTCCTCTAAATGTCAACAAAGAGGGGCCAATCAAACACCACCAAATTGGGGCTACTACATTTCAACTACAAATTTATCTAAGTGTCAACATGAGGCAAATTTTTTGTAAGTGCTAGGACTATGTTCTTCATTGCACTAGAGCATAGTCAACCCAATGGAGAGCATAGTTAGCTCCAAAGACTAACTTTTTGCAATTTTTCCTAAGTGTTATCATGAAGCAAAAAGCTGTAGATTTTTCTAAGTGTTGGGACTAAGCTTTCCATTGCATTGGAGTGTAGTCAGCTCAATAGAGAGTGTAGTCAACATCGAAGGCCAATTTGCAAATTTTTCTAAGTGTCAAGCTAACACTTGTAGATTTTTCTAAGTGCTAAGACTATACTCTCCACTGCACTCGAGTGTAGTCAAGTATAGTTGGCATGAAAGAAATGGTTTGGTAGATTTTCTAAGTGTTGAGACTACGCTCTCCACTAGACTAGAGAGCAATCAAGCATAGTTAACTAGAAGCTAGATTCTACAAAAAATTTTCAGGTGCTAGGACTATGCTCAACCCTAGTTTTGAGTGTATTTAGCCTCCCATGGAGAGTGTAGTTAGCAAACATCCATTTTTCTACAAAATGTTTTTAAGTATTAGACTATGCTCTCCCCCAATCTAGAGTGTAGTCAAGCATAGTCATGTAAAATAGCCTCCAGAGGCCTCCACAATGCAGCACCAACATTCACATTAGCTCCAATGTACCTCTAGCAAGTAGCACGCATCTTTTTGGCATCCCCATTTGTCCAAAAATTGTAACTATGCTTGATCCCACTTGAGATAGTGAACAACGTAGTCCTAGAGTGTAGTCTCCAAAGTTGCATTTTTTTGCATTTTTTCAAGTACATTGTAATCTTTTTGGCACATAAACATGTAGTTGGCAATGTAGTCATAATATAGCAATCTCATAGAGTCCATTGGAGCACATCATAGCACAACACTGCTTGCTTTAGTGAAGAGCGTAGTTGGGTGCAGCGTAGTCCCAATTGTCACAATTTCCACATGGAAGCTAATTCACATTTCATGGGAAACCTAGGCCTATAAATACCCCAACCTTGTACATTTTAGGGGTTGGAAAATCTAAAATGAGCTTAGCATTTTTTGGCATCTCTGGCATTTTCCATTATAGCATCTTAGTAAGACAAGACATTCGAACACCACTGTAGCTCAATGTAGGACACTGCAAATAACCGCAGTCCACTACACATTGTGGTGGCCAACCCAGTAGGCACAAAAATCATGGTAAACATCAGTTTTGATAACCCAAACACCCTAACATTGTGACTATGCTACCCACTACACCTAGTATACACCACATACTCTCATCCCTTTTGAGGTTAAGTATGCTCAACCTTGTTTGGGGTGGTGCCATTTTCTCTCTCACTCTCTCTCTGCTATGCATTTTTTACCATTTTTACTTGCATTTTGGCATTTTACTTGTATTTTTGGTTGTTTCCATGCAAAAATACACATTGACACTTGTGTTTTGCACCAAAAACCTGGACTACACTCACCCTTATTGACACTGTGAACACCGCTGAAACACTTAGCACCATTTTGACATTACATTTTGTAAGTTCCTATTTAATTAACAAGATCATTCTAGGCATCCGATCTCCGCCTCTAGTAGGCCCTCACATGGACATCAGGTTAAAGTTGTTTACTTACAAACCTCTCGATGTTCCATTCTAGCCATTGACATTTTTGATCACTACAGGTCTATTTGGCCAAGACTTAGTCACTAGGGTCCATTTGCCCAAACCTTCATCTCAAGGATCCATTTTGCCTATAGTTGGTCCTAAGTGTCATTTGTCCAACACATGGTTCCAAGGATCCATTTGGCCAACCATTGGTCTCGAGGGTCTGTTTGGCCAACCCTTGATCTCAACGGTGCATTTGGTTAACACTTGCTCTTGAGGGCCCGTTTAGCCAATACTTGGCCCCAAGGGTCCATTTTGCCAACACTTGATTCTAAGGGTCCATTTGTCCAAACCTTAGTGTTGAGGATCCATTGAGTACTCCCTTTATCTTGAGGGTCCATTATGCCAAACCTTGGTTGTGATGGTCCATTAGGCCAACACTTGGTCCTAGGCATACATTTTTCCTATAGTTGGTCCCAAAGGTCCATTTGGCCAATAGTTGGTCCCAAGGGTCCGGTTCACAATTGGTTGGTCTTGAGGGTCTATTTGGCCTATAGTTAGTCCCAAGGTTCTATTTGGCAAACATATGTTCTCAAGGATCTATTTGGTGAGCACATGTCCCTGAGGATCTTTTTGGCCAACACTTGGCCCTGAGGGTCTATTGGGCCAACACTTGGTCCCAAGGGTCTATTTATTGAACAACTAGTGCCAAGGATCCATTAGGCCAACACTTTTTCCTAAGGGTCCATTGGGTCAAAATTTCATTGCGAGGGTCCATTTTCCCTATAGCTGGTCCCAAGATTCCATTTAACCAACAACAAGTCTTGAGGGTTCATTTAGGCAACACATGGTCCCAAGGATTTGTTCAGCCAACCTTTGGTCTTAAGAGTCTATTTGGCCAACAATTGGTCCCAAGGATTTATTTGGACCAAACCTTAGTCCCAATGGTTTGCTATTCCAAACCTTGGTCTCAAGGGTCTGTTGGGCCAACACTTGGTTCCAAGGATCTATTTTTTCTATAGTTGGTCCCAAGGGTCAAGTTGACAAGTGGTTGGTCCCCATGGTCCATTTGGCCTATAGTTGGTCTTGAGGGTTCATTTGGCTAACACTTGATTGAGGGTTTGTTTGGAAAACCCTTTGTCCCAACGGTTCATTTGCCTTGGTCCCAAAAGTCTATTTGCCAAATGGCTGGTCCCGATGGTCCATTAAGCCAACACTTGGTCCCAAGGATCTATTGGATCAACATTTGGTCCTAACCTTCCATATTTCCTAAGAATTTGTCTACCCAATAGTTGGTCTTGAGGGTTCATTTGGCCACCACTTAGTCTCAAGGGTCCATTTGGCCAACACTTCGTCTCGAGTGTCTGTTTTGCCAACACTTGGTCTTGAGGTCTGTTTGGCCAACACTTCATCCTAAGTGTTTGTTTTGCTAACAATTGGTTCCAATGATCCTTTTACTAACCGATTGGTCTTGAGGGTCCATTTGGCCAATAGTTGGTTCCAAGGGTTCATTTGGTAAGTGGTTGGTCCTAAGGGCCTATTTTTCCAACACTTGGTTCTGAACCCTTTGTCCCAAGGATTCATTGGGCCAACCCTTAGTCTCGAGAGTCCATTTGTAGAATGGTTGGTCCTGAGGGTTTTTTTTGTTCTATAGTTGATCCAAAGGATCTATTTGATAAACACTTAGTCCTGACAATTCCCTTGGCAACTGGTTGGTCTTGAGGATCCATTTTAACAACACTTGATCTCCAGGATTCATTTGTCCATACCTTTATCTTGATGGTCTATTGGGACAACCCTTGGTCATAAAGGTATATTTACCAAATGGTTGGTCTCGAGTGTTCATTTATCAAATGGTTGGTCTTGAGGGTTCATTAGGCCAAAACTTGGTCTTGAGGGTTCGTTGGTCCAACACTTTGTCCCAAGGATCCATTTTTCCTACAATTAGTCTTGAGGGTCTATCTGGACAACACTTGGTCTCAAGGGTCCATTTGGCCAACCCTTGGTCTAGAGGATCCATTTGGCCAACACTTGGTACTAAAGATCCATTTGGCCAATGCTTCGTCCCCCATCTAGCCAACACTTAGTCCAAAGAATCCATCTAGCCAACCCTTGGTCCTAAGGATCCATTAGACACTCCCTTGGTCATGATCATCTGTTGGATCAACACTTAGTCCTAAGGGTCTGTTTAGCCAACCCTTGGTTCCAAGGGGCCATAGGACCAACCCTTCATCTCAAGGGTCCATTGGACCAAACCTTGGTCTTGTGGGTCTGTTGGGTCAACACTTGGTCTTGAGGGTTTTTTTGGCCTATGATTGGTCTTGAGGGTACATTTGGTCAATATTTGATTTTGAGGGTCCATTTAGTAAGTGGTTAGTCCCAAGGATCCATTTGGCCAACACTTGGTTTTGAGGGTTCATTTGGTGAGCAATTGGTCATGAGGGTCCATTTGGCCAACACTTGGTCCCAAGGATCCTTTTGACCAACCCTTGCTCCTAAGGGTAAGTAGGGCCAATCCTTTATCCTGAGTATGCATGGGTTCAAACTTTGTTCCCAAGGAACCATTTGGCAAATGGTTGCTCCTGAGGATCCATTTGGCCAATCCTTTGACCTGAGCATTTGTTGGGCCAACCCTTGGTCCCAAGGGTCCACTTGCCGAAGTGTTGGTCCTAAGGATCTATTAGGCTAACACTTGGTCCTAAGCATCCATGAGGCCAACACTTGATCGTAAGAGTCCGTTGGGCCAACACTTGATCCTAAGCATCCATTGTGCCTACAGCTCGTTTCGAGGGAACGTTTAGCCAACTGTCGATACCAAGGGTCTGTTTGGCCAATAGTTGGTCCTAAGAGTCCATTAGGTGAATCCTTGATCTTAAAAGTCCTTTGGGCCAATACTTCTTCCTTAGGGTCCATTTTTCTTGTAGTTGGTCCCAAGGGACCATTTAGTTAACCCTTTGTCTTAAGGGTCCATTGGGCCAACCCTTGTTCTTGAGGGTCTATTTGCTGAATGGTTGGTCTTAAGGATCTGTTAGGCCAACACTTGGTCCCAAGGGTTTGTTGGGCCAACCCTTGGTCCTAAGAGTCCATTTTTCAAATGGTTCATCCTAAGGGTTCGTTAGGCCAACACTTAGTCTTGAGGGTCTATTGGAACAATAGATAGTCTTGAAGGTCCCTATTGCCTACAATTGCTTTGGAGGGTCCATTTGGTCAACAGTTGGTCCCAAGGATTCATTTGGTCAACACTTGGTCCTAACGGTCTATTTGGCCAACTCTTGGTCCCAAGGGTCTGTTTGGCCAACCCTTGGTCTTAAGGGTCCATTTGTCCAACACTTGGCCCAAGCATTCATTTGGACAACACTTGGTTCCTAGGGTTTGTTAGGCCAACACTTGGTCCTAAGGATCTATTAAGTTAAACCTTGGTCCTAAGGGTTTGTTGGGCCAAAACTTGATCCCAAAGGTCCATTTTGCTTACAGTTGGTCTCAAGAGTCCATCTAGCCAATAGTTGATCTCAAAGGTCCATTTGGCCAACCCTTGGTCTTGAGAATCCCTTTGGCACTCCCTTGGTCCCAAGGGTCCATTGGGTTAACAATTGGTCCTAAGGGTCCATTTTACCTATAGTTGGTCCCAAGGTTCCATCTTATTAACAATTAGTCCTGAGGATTCAGTTGGCAAGCAATTGGTCCCCAAGGGTTCATTTGGCCAACACTTCATCTTAAGGGTCTATTTAGAAAATCTAATGAACAACACTTCATCCCAAGGGTTTGTTAGGCCAACACTTGATCTCAAGGGTTGTATGGGCAACCACTTGGTCCCAAGGGTCCATTTTCCCTATAGTTGGTCCCAAGGATTCATTTGCCCAATATGTTGTCCCAAGGATCAATTTGGCTAACACTTGGTCTTGAGGATCTATTTGGCCAACCTTTGGTTTTGAGGGTCCATTTGGCCAACCCTTGGTCCTAAGGTTCTGTTTGACCAACACTTAGTCCTAAGGGTCTTTTTGGCCAGCACTTGGTCTCAAGGATTAGTTTGGCTAACAGTTGGTCCCAAGGGTCCGTTTGGTCAACACTTGGTCCTAATGGTTGATTTGGAACTCCCTTGCTCTCAATATCTATTGGGCTAAACCTTGGTCCTAAGTATCCATTGGACCATCATTTTGCCCCAAGGGTACCTTTTTGCCTTAAGTTGGTCCTAAGGGTCCATCTAGCCAACAGTTGGTCCCAAGGGTTCGTTTTACCTATAGTTGGTCCTAAGATTTTTTTTGCCCAACACTTGATCTCAAGGGTCTATTTGGCCAACCCTTGGTCCTAAGGGTCCATTTGGCTAACACTTTTTCTTGAGGTTTCATTTGGCCAACCCTTTTTTCCAAGGGTCTATTTGGCCAACCCTTTATCTCGAGGATCTGTTTGGCCAACACTTGGTTTGGACTATTTGTTTGGACAATAATTGGTCCTAAGGTCCATTAGGCCAAACCTTGGTTTTGAGGATCTTTTGGACCAACACTTAGTTCCAAGGGTTCATTTTTCCTACAGTTGGTCTAGAGGGTCCATCTAACCAACAGTTGATCTAGAGGATCCCTTCCTCCAACCTTTGGTCTTGAGGGTTCATTTGGCCTACAATTGATCTTGAGGATCTATTTGGCCAACAATTGGTCCTAAGGGTCTATTTGTTCAAAACTTGATCCCTATGGTGTGTTTGGCCAACCCTTGGTCTCAAGGTTCCATGGGTCCAACCCTTGATCCCAAGGATCCATCTATCCAACATTTGGTCCTAAGGGTTTGTCTCAACAACACTTATTCCTAAGGGTCTGTTTCGTCAACCCTTGATCCTAAGGGTCCGTTTGAACAACTATTGGTCCCAAGGGTCTATTTTGCTAACACTTGGTCCTAAGGGTATGTCTGGTAAATGGTTTACCCCAAGGGTCCATTTGGCTAACACTTGGTTCAGAGGATCTGTTTTGCCAACACTTAGTCATCAAGACCCATTTGGTCAACCCTTAGTTCCAAGGGGTCATTGGTCCAGCCCTTCTTGCCAAGGGTCCATTAGGCCAAACCTCTATCTCGAGGATCTAGTAGGCCAACACTTGGTCCTAAGGGTTCTTTCTACCTACAATTAGTCCCAACGGTCCATCTAGCCAACAATTAGTCTAGCCAACACATGGTCTTAAGGGTCTATTTGGCAAGTAATTGGTCCTAAGGATCCATTTAGCCAACACTTGGTCCCGAGGGTCCATTTCGCCAACTCTTGGTCCCAAGAGCCCATTTTCCAAATGATTGGTCCTGAGGATCTATTAGGCTAACACTTTGTCCTGAGGGTCTGTTGGGCCAATACTTAGACTTGAGGATCCATTTTTCCTATAGTTTTTCTTAAGGGTCCGTCTTGCTAATAGTTGGTCCCAAGGATCTATTTAGCAAACACTTGGTCTCTTGAGGGTTCATTTCATCAACCCTTGGTCCCTAGGGTCCATTTAGCCAACCTATTATCTTGAGGATCTATTTGGCCAACGCTTCACTCCAAGGATTCATTTGGCCAACACTTGGTCACGAGGATCCATTTGGCCAACACTTGGTCTAAAGGATTCATTTGGCCAACCCTTGGTCCTAATGATTTATTATGGAAAAACTTGGTCTTGAGGGTCCATCTTGCCTATAATTGGTCCTAAGGGTTCATCTAGCCAATGGTTGGTTATAAGGGTTTGTTTGGCCAAGACTTGGTCCTAAGGGTCTGTTTGGCTAACTCTTGATTCCTAGGGTTCATTTGGCAATTCCTTAGTCTTAAGGATTCATTTGGCCTATAGTCATTCTTGAGGGTCCTTTACCCAACACTTGGTCCAAAGGATTCATTTGGCCAACCTTTGGTCCCAAGGGTCCATTTGGCCAACCCTTAATCTTGAGGGTTCATTTGGACAACACTTGGTCCTAAGGGTACATTTGGAAAATGGTTGGTCCTAAGTGTCTGTGTTGCCAACATTTGGTCCCAGGGGTTAGTTGGACCAAACCTTGGTTCCAAGGAACTGTTTCACCAACCCTTTGTCCCAAGGGTCCATTGGACACTCCTTTGGTGCTAAGGGTTCATTGGGCCAACACTTGATCTTGAAAGTCTGTTTGACAAACACTTGGTCTTGAGGGTCCATTTGGGGAATTATTGGTCCCAGGGTCTATTTGGCCAACATTTAGTCTTGAGGTTCAATTGGGCCAAGCCTTGGTCCCCAAGCACCATTTGGCTAACCCTTGGTCTTGAGGGTATATTGGGCCAAACCTTGGTCCTAAGGATCTGTTGGGTCAACACTTGGTCACAAGGGTCCATTTCTACTACAATTGATCTAGAGGGGCCATCTAGCCAACAAGTGGTTTGAAGGATCCACTAGTTCAAACCCTAGTCTTATGGGTTCAATTAGCCTACAATTGGTCTCAAGGATCCGTTTGGCCAATGCTTGGTCCTAAGGGTTCGTTTGGTAAATGGTTGGCCATGAGGGTTCATTTGGCAAACAATTGGTCCTAAGGGTCTATTTGTTCAAAACTTGATCCCTATGGTGTGTTTGGCCAACCCTTGATCTCAAGGATTCATTTGGCGAACCATTTATCCTAAGGGTTCATTTGCCCAACCATTGGTTCTAAGGGTCCATTTTCTAAATGGTTGGTCCTAATGATCCATTTTCCTAATAGTGGCTCTCAAGGGTCTATTATGCCAATACTAGGTCCTAAGGGTTCATTGGGCCAAACCTTGGTCTTCTGGGTTTGTTTGGCCAACCCTTGGTTCTAAGGGTCCATTTTCTAAATGGTTGGTCCTAATGATCCATTTTCCTAACAGTGGCTCTCAAGGGTCTATTATGCCAATACTTGGTCCTAAGGGTTCATTGGTCCAACACTTGATCTTGAAAGTCTGTTTGGCAAACACTTGGTCTTGAGGGTCCATTTGGGGAATGATTGGTCCCAGGGTCTATTTGGCCAACATTTAGTCTTGAAGTTCAATTGGGCCAAGCCTTGGTCCCCAAGCACCATTTGGCTAACCCTTGGTCTTGAGGGTATATTGGGCCAAACCTTGGTCTTAAGAGTCACTTGGACTAACACTTGGTCTTGAGGGTCTCCTTTGCCTACAGTTTATTTGAAGGGTCCATCTAGCCAATAGTTGGTATGGAGGATCCCTTAGTCCAACCCCTAGTCTCAAGGGTTCGTTTGGCCTATAGTTGATCTTGAGGATCCATTTGGCCAACACTTTGTCCCAAGGGTTCGTTTGGAAAATGGTTCATCCTAAGGATCCATTTGGCTAACACTTGGTCCCAAGGTTCCATGGGCCCAACCTATGGTTCCAAGGATTTATTTGGCTAACACTTGATCTCAAGGGTCTGTTTAGCCAAACCTTGGTCCCAAGGGACCATTTGTCCAACACTTGGTCCCAAGGATCTATTTGGCCAACACTTAGTCTCGAGGATCCATTTGGTCAACACTTAGTTCAAAGGGTCCATTTGGCCAACCCTTGGTCCCAAGGCTTCATTGGACTAACACTTGGTCTTGAGGATCTGTTGGGACAACCCTTGGTCTCAAGGGTCCATTTGGCCAACCCTTGGTCTCTAGGGTTTATTTGGCCAATGCTTGGTCTCAAGGTTAGGTTTGGGGACTGATTGGTACTAAGGTTCCATTTGGTCAAAACTTGTTCCTAAGGGTCAATTGGGCCAAACATTGGTCTCAAGGGACTATTTAGCCAACCCTTGGTCTTGAGGGTCCCTTGAACACTCCCTTGGTCTCAAGGATTCATTGGGCCAAACCTTGGTCCTAAGGATCTGTTGGGTCAACACTTGGTCACAAGGATCCATTTTTCCTACAATTGGTTCCAAGAGTCCATCTAGCCAACAGTTGGTTTGGAGGGTTTACTAGTCCAAACCTTAGTCCCAAGGATCTATTTCATCTAATGTTGGTCCTGAGATCCATTTGGCCAACACTTCATCTTAAGCATTCGTTTGATGAATAGTTGGTCCCAAAGGTCTATTTGGCAAACACCTGGTCTTAAGGATCTATTTGGCCAACCCCTTGTCCCAATGATCTATGTGGTAAACCCTTGGTTTTGAGGATCCATCTATACAAAAATTGGTCCCAAGGGTTTGTGTGTCCAACACTTGGTCTTGAGGGTCTATTTCACCAATTAAGGATCTGTTTGACCAACCCTTAGTCTTGAGAGTCTGTTTGGCCAATGGTTAGTCCCAAGGGTCCATTTGGTAAACAGTTGGTCCTAACGGTTCATTTGGCTAACACTTGGTCTCGAGGGTCCATTTTGACAATCTTGGTCTTGAGGGTCCATTTGGCCAACCTTGATCTCAAGGGTCCATTTAGCTACCACTTGGTCCTAAGTGTCCATTTTACTATAATTGATCCTAACAACCCATCTGGCCAAAAATTGATCTAAAGGATCTATTTGGCAAGTAATTAGTACTAAGGATCCATTTGGCTAACAATTGGTCTTGTTCATTTGACCAACACTTTCTCTTGAGGGTCTGTTGCACCAACCATTGGTCCTAAGGGTCTTTTTGTTAAATGGTTGGTCTTGAGGGTCTATTAGTCCAAAACTTGATCCTAAGGGTCTGTTGGGCCAATACTTGATCTTAAGGGTTGTTTTGTCCAATATTTGGTCCCAAGGATCTATTTGGCCAACACTTGGTCCCAAAGGACCATTTGGTCAACCCTTAGGCCCAAGGGTTCATTTGGCCAACCATTAGTCCTAAGGGTCCATTTGGTGAGTGATTGGTCCCAAGTATCCATTTGGATAATACTTCATCCCAAGGGTTTTTTTGGCTAACACTTGGTCTTGAGGGTCCATTGGGCCAACCCTTGGTCCCAAGTGGTCATTTGTTGAACAGTTGGCCAATACTTGGTCTTCAGGGTCCATTTTTCCTATAGTTTATCCTAAGCATTCATCTGGCTAACAATTGGTCCCAAGGGTCCATTTGACCAACACTTGATCCTGAGGGTTTTGTTTGGTCAACCCTTGGTCTTGAGGGTCTTTTTGGCCAACCCTCGATTTCAAGGATCTATTTGTCCAATACTCAATCCCAAGGATCCATTTTTCCAACACTTGATCCTAATTGTCTGTTTGGTCAACCCTTAGTCTCAAGGATCCATTGGGCACTCCATTGGTCCAAAGGATTCATTGAGCCAGACCCTTGGTCCCAAGCATTTTTTGGATCAAAACTTGGTCCTGAGAGTTTTTTTACTTACACTTGCTCTCAGGGGTCCATTTGGCCAACAGTTGGTCCTAAGGGTCTTATTGGTGAGCAATTTATCTTGAGGATCCATTTCATCTTCAATTGGTCCCAAGGATCTGTTTGACCAACACTTGGTCCTAAGGGTCTGTTTGGTGAGTGATTAGTCTTGAGGATTCATTTGGACAACACTTAGTCTCAAGGATCCATTTGGTCAACCCTTTCTCTCGAGGGTCCATTGGGTCAACCCTTTCTCCTGAGGGTCTATTTGCTAAACAGTTGATCTCAAGGGTCTGTTAGGCCAACACTTGGTCCTGAGGATCCATTTTTCCTATAGTTGGTCTCGAGGATTTGTCTAGGAAATAGTTGATTTTGAGGGTCTATTTGGCAAACATTTAGTCTTGAGGGTCCATTTGGCCAACCCTTGGTCCAAAGGGTCTATTTGACCAATTCTTAGTCTCGAGGGTCTGTTTGGCTAACACTTGGTCTTGAGGGTCCATTTGGGGAATGGTTGGTCTTAAGGGTTTGTTTGGTCAAATATTGGTCTTGAGGGTTAGTTGGGCTAATCCTTGGTCCCAAGGGACCATTTGGTCAAACCTTGGTCTCAAGGGTCCATCGGGCCAAACTTTTCTCCTATTGTTTGCTGGGCCAACACCTAGTTTGAAGGTTCCGTTTTGCCTATAGTTGGTTTGAAGGGTCCAACTAGCCAATAGTTGGTCTAAAGGGTTCGTTGATTCAACCCCTAGTCCTAAGGGTCTAATTTTCCTATAGTTGGTCTTGAGGATCTATTTGGCCAACACTTGATCTTGAGTATTTTTTTGGTGAACGGTTGGTCACGAGGGTTCATTTGGCAAACACTTGGTCCTGAGGGTCTATTTAGCCAACCCTTAGTCCCAAGTATCTTTTTGGAGAATGGCTGGTCCTAAGGGTTCATTTGGCCAACACTTAGAGCCTAGGGTCCATTGGGCCAAACCTTTGTCCTAAGGATTTTTTTTACCTATGGTTGGTCCCCAAGAGCCCATCTAGCCAACAGTTGGCCCTAATGATCCGTTTGTCCAACAGATGGCTCCAAGGATCCATTTGGTTAATCATTAGTCCAAAGGGTCCATTTAGCCAACCTTTGGTCTCAAGGGTTCATTCAGCCAACACTTGGTCCTAAGGGTCTATTTGGTCAACACTTGGTCTTGAGGGTCCATTTGACCAACACTTGGTTCCAAGGGTTTGTTTGGCCAAAGCTTGGTCCCAAGGATTCATTTGTTACTCCCTATGTCCTAAGGGTCTATTGTGTTAAACCTTGGTTGTGATGGTCCATTTGGCCAACACTTGGTCTTGAGGGTCCACTTTTCTTATAGTTGGTCTCAAAGGTCCATTTAGCCAATAGTTGGTCCTAAGGGTCCAGTTGGTAATTGATTGTTCCTAAGGGTTCATTTGATCTACAATTTCTCCTAAAGGTTTGTTTGGCCAACACATGTTCCCAATGATCTATTTGGTGAGCAGTTGGTCTTGAGGGTCTATTTGTCCAACACTTGATCTCAAGGGTCTACTAGGCTAACCCTTTGTCTCAAGGGTATGTTGGGCCAACCCTTGGTCTTGAGGGTCCATTTGCTAAATGGTTGGTCCCAAGGGTCCATTAGGCCAAAACTTGGTCTTGAGGATCCCTTGGGCCAACACTTCATCCCAAGACTCCATTTTTCCCAAAGTTGGTCCTAAGAGTCCATCTATCCAACATGTCAAGTTTTCTACACTACACAGTGTGATAGAGCATATTGCAAACACTTAGTAAAATTTTTGTAGATTTTGACTTGCTACACGCATCATGTTGTCTACACTGCACAATGTAGCAGAGCGTAGCATGCATACTTTGACAAATTTCAACAAAATTTGCAATGTTTATTCATGGCACGCTAACCACAATCTAAGGTGTAATAGAACAAGTAGCCTCGAAAGTCAAAAAATCACCAAATGCATCTTCCATGTTGAGGTAGCTTGATAAATCCTTGTCCAAAACTTAGGCAAAATTTGGCCTTGAAACCTATGTCAAGCTTGCTACCCTATGCAACATAGTAGAGCATGATAGGCCCAAAAGATAGACAATTTTCCAAACTATTTTTTTCATCTTGAGCACTTTTGATAGACTCTAACCTAATACTTGGGTGGACTAGCAACTAAGACATGTGTCAAGTTGGGCAAGCTGGAGAGTGTAGCGAGCTTGATAGTTTGGGAGGTAGAAAATTTGCCAAACTATTTGGTCCATCTAAAGCAAACCTTAACTGCTTCTGGCTTGAAATTTGTGTAGATAGGCTATGAAAGTGTGTTTTATGCTAGCCATGCTAGGGAGCGTAGCAAGCAGACACAGAAAAATTTTGCAAAAATAAGGACTTCAAGTGTACTACATTGTTTACAATACACAGCATGACACCAGACTTAGAAAAATTTTACCTAAGTTTTGACACTTAGAAAAATCTGCCATTAAATTGTAGAAGCTCGAAATTGGTGATATTTCATTGGCCCCTCTTTGTTGACATCTAGAGGATTAACCCAAGAGACATCGACAAAGAATACAAACCACCATAATGAACATGACACCAACACCATTCATCATTGCTTACTTGGATGATGCTTCATTATGCTTAAGAGTGCTAAGGGAATGAGGTATGGTAGAGAATAGTTTGGGGAGATGGATCAAGGGATGATGGATGGAGAGGATAACTATAGGATGAAATGTCATGATGGCTAGTCACCATAGCATGATCCTGTAATGACGGAAAACGTTGGTCGCTGGAAACTACCAAACAAAAATCCATGTACACAATCTTGACCATGGATCCGTGCAAGGGCCGTGCTGGAGAAAATGAATCCGCGGTGCCCTGAATGGTCTTGTCGATCAGACAGGGACTTACTCAATCAGTAAATTGACGAATATAGTGACAATATGTGTATTATATAGATATTTTGCGAAACAGATTGATTTGATGAATCGTGAAAGGAGTAGAAAACAATGTAAATAAATTGAAATAATGATAACGTCAATGCAACAAGGAAGATCAAATTTAAGAAGGATGCACAATTCCAAGATCTATGTTTTGACTTAAAGACTGATAATATTGTATATAAATTTCCAATGACAAACTCCACTTATCTTGTGCAAAGCATACACAAAATAACAAGAAAACTGTTCAACAAGGAGTATAGAATGAAGCTCGGTCTACCTCGTAAGCCAAAGATGGGATGCAAGGAAGGTCAAGCCTGGATGTCTATCAATCAACTGTTTCTGATCAATAGATCTTGACAACCGCACCAGACGATCTCTCGATCTCTAATCTACTCCCTTTGCCTTCGATAGTCTCTGCTCAAAACTATCAATGATCGCCAATGGAGAAAATTGTATTTTTGCCAAAGGACTGATCACTCCTGCTGCCAATGCTCAAGCAAATGTCTTCTGTCTCTACTCAAAAGGTGATAGTTGCCAAAAAAGCCCAAGATGAAGATGATCTCCCCCCTTCTCTTTCTTTACCAACTAGAGTATTTATAGGTTCAGTAGTACATGAAGAAGGCATGGCCCTGATGACATGTGTCTCAAACCTTCAAAATACCTTTGACTTGGTAAACTTTATGTTGAAACTGGTCATGTTGCATCACATTTTTGGGAAGGGGAGCAAAGTACACTGTCGACCACTTCGGCTGAAGCCGCTTCATGATTACGCACAATATGCTCATCAGCGTATTGTGCATGTTGATAGCAGGTGCAAGTCTGGTACTACTTTAGCTGGCTTTAGGCTATATTACACTCGTTTACGCTACGTCACTTGGCAAAGTGTAATAGAGCATGGAAATAGTTGATTCAAGCTATTTTACACTCTTTTACGCCACAAAGCGTAATAGAGCATAAAAATGGTCAACTTTACAATAAATTACACTTTTCTACGCTGCATAGCATAATGAGCGTAAAGTGACCAATCTACAAAAAAGAAGAAATCAATCTACTGCGCTTCCTTGAACTCTGACTTTGCTTTCCTTGAAGCTTGTTACGCTGCTTTGTGTAACGGAGTGTAAACTCAACCTTTCTAACATAGGGCTATGTTAAGAAAATTTACGTTGAGTGACACTATGCTATGTTGCGTAATGTAGCATAAAGAGAGAAAATAAAGTAAGGTGAAAATTTGTAAGAAACTTGGAGACTTGATGCTGCGTGCTTCTTTGCCTCGTTCTGTCTTCTGGATTTCTGTCGCAAACTTTCGCCTGAATTGTGAATCTTTGCCTTAGGCCGATTCGCAATTTCCATGGTGTTTCAATGGCCCCTCTTTGTTGACATTTAGAGGGCTTGCCCGAAAGACATCGACAAAGAATATGAAACACCGGATGGGTAAAATTACCAATAGCGTTCATCAACGGTTACTCAAGTGTCGCCTTGTCAAAGCAGAAGTNATTCATCAACGGTTACTCAAGTGTCGCCTTGTCAAAGCAGAAGTGCAAAAATGAGGGAAATAGAAGATAAAGGGTATGGGAGGGAATTCTTACAGAGGTAAGAGGAAAGAGTTTCAAGGAAGACTCAAGTGAGGTTCAAGGAAGACTCAAATGAGGTTTGGGGAAGACGCAAATGTGTGAGTATAGTTTTTTCACACATAAGAACTTAGGCCTTCTCCTGCAATTGTGTTTGCATGGAGTTATGCCATCATTTTGTAGATGAAGGGGCTTGCATAGATGAATTGTGTTGCGTCTGCATGGCCTAGATGAGTTGTGTTTCATCCATTTTGCCGACCCACTTTTTTTTGTGTCCATTAGGCAAGTTGCATTACGCCGGTTCATGGACTTGATTGTAATGTGAATGCGGAAAGCGTATGCTGCGTATTCACATTTTGCGTAAGGGAAACAGATGATGGAGATGCAGGGAAGTAAGAGCTAGAGGTAGGATTATGAGGAAAACAGGGATGCACTCCTGAGTGGACAGGCTAACCTAAGCAACCATCTTAAAACGCTATCTGTATTTCACCGCTCAGATGAACTCACCCTTGAACGACATCCTCATAGCAAGTAACCTACAACCAAAGAAGAAAACAGAGGACACCATT
>MNCI01005823.1:121321-132389 GCA_015680685.1 Gnetum montanum
TAGTTTTAAGTCCTGGTAGACTATCGTTGCTAGTTTTAAGTCCCAGCAGACCATGGTCCCAGTTTAAAGTCTGGGCGGACTGAAAAGTGCTAGTTTTATGTCATAGCGGACGATGGTAGAACTGATTTATGGTCTCAGCAGACCGTGTTGTGGATGTCAGTTTCATGTCGTGACCCAAGGACAAATCTGTTCTGGTTTCACATCTCAGCAGATGGATACTTACCTGTGCCAATTTTATGTCTTGGCAGACAGCCAGTGCCAGTTTAGCATTGTGGCGAATGCGTGCAGGAAATGCCAATTTTATGTCTTGGCGGACCTATACAACACTGCCAGTTTTACATCGTAGCGGATGGTTGCAACTTGCTAGTTTTACGTCATGGCAGATGATTGTTGCCAGTTTAGCGTCATGGGGGACGCGTGCAAGAAGTGCCCGTTTTACGTCATAGCGGACAATCAGTGCTAGTTTAGCGTCATGGCAGACGCGTGAGGAGAGTGCTACTTTTATGTCGTAGCAGACGGTTGTTGCCAATTTAGCATCGTAGCGGACGATTGTTGCCATGCCTGATGTTAACACTGGATATGCAGCTAAATGTAGTACCGCTTCAGATATATATGGTTCACAGGATTTGGTAACGCATTTCCATTGATATCTGCTAGCTTGAATGCACCATTGCCATACACATCAACTACCAAGAAAAGGCCCTCCCAGTTTGCAGAGAACTTGCCTATTGGTTTGTGAATGGCCTTGAGAACCAAATCTCCTTTCTTGATCGGGCATTTTTGAAGATTATGATGGTGCTTCTGCCTCTGCTTATCTTGATACTTTTCGATGGTATCAAGCATCTATATTCGCTTCTCCTCTACTGAATCCAAATCCATGATTCGAGACTCGATATGTTGAGGTTCATTTATAATCGTGGAGAGGAGCATTTGCAGAGAAGGAACTTGTAATTCGAGGGGTAGCACCGCCTCAAATCCATAGACTAGGCTATAGGGCATACTGTCTGTAGTTGTTCTGCATGTGGTACGATACGCCCATAGCACATAGAGGATCTTTTCATGCCACCATCTCTTGTTGCTATCAAGCATTTTCTTGAGTAAGTTGATAATGACCTTGTTTGTCGCTTCAGCTTGACCATTCACTTGCGGGTAATAAGGTGAGGAAAAAGGTTATTTGATACTAAGGTTGTCACAAAAGGATTTGATTTCCAGATTGCTAAATTGTGGCCCATTGTCGGTCATGATAGTCATCGGGAGACCAAATCTAGTTACAATGTTGTCTAGAATGAAATGATAGATCTGTTGAGACGTGATCTTTCGCAAAGGGATGGCTTCCACCCACTTCGTGAAGTACTCAGTGATGATGATTATGAAGCTATGACTTGCGGAAGATTTCTGTGTGATAGGCCCTATAATGTCTAATCCCCATCGTTGAAAGGGCCATGTTATCTGAGTCGTGTGTAGTTCTATAGGCAACACATGTATAAGATTTGCGTAACGCTGACACATGTCACATGTTTTAACTTTTGTAAGACAATCTTTTTCTATGCATGACCAATAATACCCTAAGTGACGAATTTTAGAGGCCATGACTCGTGGCGCTACGTGTCCTCCGCATAATCCCTCGTGGACTTCGCCGACTATACGTTGCGCCTATTCTTTGTTAACGCAAGTAAGCAGCACTCCATCAAAAGAGCATCTACAAAGAGTACTATCTCCTATGATGATGTACTACCTAGCTCGCTTGCAAATTGCATCTTTTTGTGCACATGTTAGTTTGTGCGCTGGTTCGCCATGCAAGAGGTAAGTTTTAATGTTGTTGTACCACTCTGGCGTTCTATCCTCAAGCAGTGAAGATATTTGCGTCGCCTGAATGATAGAATCTGTACAATCTGTTATTAAGATGGGACAAGTGTCAAATAGGTGCGATGGCACGTTTAAAGCTAATGTAGCCGGTGCATCGGCTGGCGTGTTATCATTTTGAGGTATGTGTTGGGCATCGATCGTTGTGAACTGCTTCAGAAGATCTTTAGCCATATCGCAGTAGGGTTGTAAATGTACAGCCTTACAGGCGTAGACTCCTATGATTTGATTTATAACAAGAATCGAATCACCCCTAATTGCGAGGTGTTGAACATTAAGCTCTTTGGCTGTTAATAAACACCTGAGGAGTCCCTCGTACTCTGCCACGTTGTTCGTACAGGGAAAGGTCAAGCGGTAAGCGTCAAGACGTACATCCTCAGGTGAAAGTAAAATGACTGTGGCAGCACTGCCACCTCTAGTGGTTGAAGCTCTATCAAAATATAATGTTGCTTCGGGGCCTGTTAAAATAGGTCTTAAACTATGTACATGCTCGTCTAGAAATTTAGGCTCTATGGTTGCCTAACTATCAATAGGTGAGGTTATTACTTGATCAGCTATCGCTTGGCCTTTCATAGAAGATTGGCCAATATAATGTAGATCGAATTCTGCCGTGATAGCTTTTCAATGAGCTATTTTACTACTTTCGTACAGATTATGCGTAATAGCCCTAAGGATGTTATTTTTGCAGATTATGTTGACCTGGGTATGAAAGAGATAGTGTCTGCACTTTTTGAGCGTAAACACTAACGCTAAGTAATTACGCTCTACTTCATTGTACCTCGTTTCATACACACATAGAGCATGACTCAAGTAATATATGGGTACTTCTGACCCATCATCTCTCTTTTGACAGAGTAATGCAGCTAAGGCTACGTCTAATGTTGCAAGGTAAATGTAAAATGGTTGATCCCTTTGTGGTGGGAATACTGTTGGCAAGCGTTGAAGCTCCTGCTTCAAGTTGTCAAATGCACGCTGACAATCATCCGTCCATTCGAAATTAACTCCCTTTTTTAATAGATACTGCATAGGGTGTAACCTATCTGTTAGCCTCGAAATGAACCACCTGATAAACTGTAACCTCCCTTGCAATCCACGTCATTGCTTGAGATTCGTAGGGGATGTCAATTCAACAATGGCTTTGACTTTGTCAGGGTCTACTCATATACCGGTTTCTAATACCAGAAACCCCAGCATGCGTCCGGTTTTGACTCCGAATACACACTTCTTTGGGTTGAGCCGAAGGTCGTATTTAGAGCATCTTTTAAGGACTAACTCCAAATCCTCCGAATGATCTTCTGACCTTATAGACTTAACAGCTATATCATCAACATAATCATTTAGTCTTCCTAGGAGGTAATTGCTAAAGATGTACGTCATAGCTTGTTGATACGTAGCTCCAGCATTTTTTAACCCAAAAGGCATCATTATGTAGCAAAAGGTCCCCTAGGGTGTCATGAATGTCGTTGTCAGCTGGTGTTCTGGGTTGATGTGTATTTGATTGTAGCCTGAGAAGACATCCATGAAAGATAAAAGTGCATGCCTAGTGGTCATATCCACTAGTTGGTCGATACTCGATAATGGGAAATTATCCTTGATTGTAGCTTTGTTTAAGTCTCGAAAGTCTATGCAGATGCGTATCCCTCCGATCTTTTTAGAAACAACTACAATGTTAGATACCTAGTCTGAGTAATCAACCACACAAATAAAACTAGCCTGGTACAATTTAGTGATCTCATCAGGTACTGCTAGCGCGACTTCTAGCTTAATTTTTCGTGCTTTCTATCTAACTGCTTTGATATGGGGATCTAGAATTATGTTGTGCTGTAATAATCTTGGGTCTAGTCCTGGCATATCTTCGTATGACCATGTAAACACTATGATGTTGTTCTGGAGGACCTGCTTTATGTTATCATGTACCTTTTGTTCTAGTAAAGAACTAACCTTAAGAGTTTTAGTCTCAACTTTATGCATAACCACAGAGACCTCGTTAAGGGGGTCTTCGGTTACATCTCCAGCTTCCAGATCTAGCATACGCGTCGGTTGTTCTAGCCAATCTAGAGATGTTTTCGACGTGGCTATGGTTGCGTCATCAAGGGCAAGGTTACTTTCTACTAGTGTGGGATCAAATTGTTTAATGATTTCCCCGTATGGGCTTGTTAAAACTAGGAGCGTAGATAAAGTTTCGTCCATTTGGCAATTGTCCTACAAAATTGTCAAATATAAAAGTAATTAGAAAAATGCTAAGTTGGATGCGATAAACATTTAGCGTATAACACTTAGTTTAGTCTAAAAAGAAAAAGGATGTGATGTGATGTTGTTGAATGTGAGAAGCTAACTGAATTTTGAACATCATGGATAGCCTATAATTAATGCGACCTAATTACAAGGAGATAAGATGTAGTAGTTTAACGTCATTTCAGACCGTAATGCATGTGATATCTATCACAATTAATGTCTTGATTTTCGGGTTCCAGCTCATACTGGCACCAGCATTTGGGCAAGTTTCGCTTAAATCGGGCATCAAGTTGGTTAGTTTCGCATATAAGTAGGTAGTTCATATCGAAAATAGGTTGTTGGCTATTGCAAATTTGAATTCTCGGTTGTCACAGGGAGAAGGAGAAAGAGAAAAATATTGCAGCGCACTATTTACGAAGGTGTTTAGGTATGAAGGTGTTTAGGACTGTAACAATGGCGCCGAAAGTGAGAGGAAAGAATACCAAGTTGGCTAAAATCGACAAAGTACAAGGGAGCCTACAGCGTGCTTTGCAGGCCTTGGTCAAAGTGAGAGATGTCACTCCCCTGAATCGGTAGTATATCTTTTACTTACTCGTATTGCTTCCTGTGATATGCTTTTTTGTTATGTTTATCTTTTTTCATCCTCTGCGTAAACTAGAGTTCTAGGCTGCAGACCTTGTGTTGAAGCAAGGGTTTAGACAACAGTATTGCATCTATCGCCGTTGTCTGAGACAGACCTTGTACAATTACAAGGGTTTCAACGATTTCGGCTGTATGGCTAGAGCGTAATTTTGTAAATTTTCCTATAGTTTAAGCATGCAATCGGAATCTAGATGGTAACGTGTTTATTTTCTGTAAAGTATCATGGTGAAACCCGTCCTAATCGTTTTGGATATAGTCAGGGTTTTATGTTTTATAAACCCTATTGTACCCAATGTTCCTCCCCCTCAAACTCGGTTGCAGGGGAAGGCTATATGGTTTCGAAAGGGTGCACTGGAGTTTTTGCAGTTTTTGCTGCGTAATTACAGTATTATTGTGTGGTCGCATCTGTCAGGCGATGTGGCTAGAGCTATTTTGGAACATCTGTTAGTGGGTTCTACGCAGGGCGTCCTGGCTTTCCTGACAAATGGGGCTATTGATACTGGGCATCCTCAAGACTATGAACTTAGCACCAGAGGATTGAGGCATCTAAGTTGGATCTGGGAGATGCCTAGATTTAGCTATTATCATGCGTATAATACTTTGTTTGTGGCTCGTCATGTCTCGACTTACTTTCAGAATCCACCAGGCATGGTGTATTATTCGGGCGGGAAAGTTATTTTACTGGCGATATTGTCAATATGTTTCTAATGTCTGAATTTGCAAAGCATAGGATAGTAATGTGTTATATGATACAGGTTTTTCATCAATGAAAATGGGTTAGTAGGCAATAATGATACATTGTCTTGGACCGAAATGGCAATAAAGGAGTTTACGTCCACCAGCAACGTATGCGCTGGTGTAATGGGGCAAATGGCTTTCAACATTCACGAGTATCCCACCCGTTATGCTGATTCCTTCAAGAATTGTCAAAACCTTGGGTGGTTACATGAGAAATGGACTTTGAACCCACCCCTTACCCTCGCGGACGTGCAAAGCAAGCTCCATCCATTTCCTTTTCCATTTGGACCTAGTAAAGTTTCGTTGCTGCTATTAGTTACAGGGTATTATTTTTTTTTTTTTGTCTTTTGAAGTGTTGCGTAACAGTGTTTTTGCTATCTTGACATGTGCCTTGTATTATCAGTTAGGGAATCCCGAGAGATTACCATCACGATTTCCGGCCGCGAGGCGAACACCCTCATTTTCCGTTATGGCAACATAAAGGAGGCACAATGCTGTCTTGGCCATGCGACGGCCCCAGTTGTGTTGGTCACCAAGCTGCGGGAAGCGAGGCTGATGCATTTATTTCTAGTCGTAACCCCTGATGTCCCTGCAAGATAAATGTTAACCCTGGTTAACTCCTTCAGCGAGGGAGCTAAACGTTTTTGCATGTGCGTGCATCACATACGTGTAAAATTTGATATTGATGCTCAGATATTTACTGACCTCTTCGGCGTCCCCTCTAACGGTCTTCCCATAGAGGAAAAATCAAGGAGAAGCATCAAATGTCAGGAAGAGCTGGAGGAGTGGTTGGGGACCAAGAAGGAAACCAAGGGGATCCCTTGTGAAAAGATCGACTTAGAGGTCACCAAGACTATTTTTCCCCTCTTCCGAGCCTGAGCTTTCCCCAAAACACTCTTGCAGGAGAAGTTCTTTACTATAGAACAAGCCCATATTATGCAAGAGGTGATGGAAGAAGGGACCTAATTCGACTGGGCAAGCTATTTCGCTGAGGGGTTACGCACTAAAATGGTGAGGCTCCGCCAAAAGCTCGAGTCGTGTTTCAGTGTGCACTTCACCTTCTTCATAGCTTGCCTCCAGGGTTTTGCCAAATTTTTTGTTGTCCAGAGGAATGGGGTCTGGGTCATACAAGACCAAGACTAGTTATCCAAACCTTGGATTTCTCATATCTTCGGCACTACCCAAACACAGGATCTTCTGGAGGGAATTGGGGAGTCGCTGTCTATAATGACTAGGGATGTGATGGCACCTCGAATGTGGGGCCCTGACAGCGTAGGTGGTGTGCTTCCCACTTACACTGGTGATGCATCACGGGGAAAGCGCCTAGCTGTAGAGATAGTAGATGCCTCAGTTCAGCGTAAAAGGCCTCGCTTCACCGAGGCCCCTGTGGAACCAGCAAGTGGCACGGGAAGAACTATGCAAGTCAGAGTTCAGTGGAGTAAACCTCTGCCTGATAAGCATAAAGACATAGTCAAAGTTACGGTAATTATTGTATTACCCAGCTTTATTCATGATATTCTGAATTTTTTAAATTTTTTATGTGGCATAAACAGGGAGGCCTACGGAGCAGTTGACCTCTGAAACAGGGGCAGTGGTATTACGACAAGGGGAAGGGGCCCCAGTTTTAGAAGAGGAGGTCCCGGCTATTAGAATAAGTGATGCATAGACCCTTGTGCGTGAGGAGAGAGAGGAGGCGGAAAATGTTGATGCACTCCCCACTGTAATAGGAAGAGGTAATCAATGTATTAGGATTTATAAGGAATTCTATTAATAACTAGAAATTTTGACTTAATTATGCTACAGATGAATAAGGCGCATCCTCGTCCGCCATTGTCAATAGAGTGTGGGAAGAATTCCCTAATAAGTTTGCCTTCATGGAAGGCATTGTTAGTGACATGATCGAGTTCCTTGAGTGCGTGGACCCTGGGGCTAGTATGTTACTGCTATTATATGTTTATTTTATTATAAGGTTGTAATGTCTATTTACATTTGATAATATTTGTTATCAGGAGCTCGCCTTCGATGGGACCCTACGGAGCCCATTGACCTGGACACGGTCAAGCCTTCATCGGACGGTGCGGTCGTGCCGCGTAACATTTACGAGAAAATGCATAAATGTGCATTACGCTCGACCTGCTCCTTGTGGGAGAGTCAAAACGTCAATGAAGACCTCTGGAAGAAGTTGCAGAGGTCAGAGAAGGAAAGGATGTCTCTGACCAAAGAGGTCAGAGACTTAAGATCACGATGTGAATTCCTATAAGCCCGAGGAATGGATGAAGAGGACTGGTGTATGGCTGTTATTGACTACGCTCGCTACTAGACTGCAGTCAAAAATAGCGTGCAAACTAGTCACAAATTGGTGGAGCAAAGGATGTAAATAGAGCTCTTGGCCTAGAAGAACCAGGACTTGAAGGACTTTTGCACAAGCGTCCAAGAGTGGGGGCAGAAAGAAAAAGATCATAAGCATTTGTATAAGTGAGAAAGTCTTGCTTATCATCAGCACTACCGAGATTCTGCCGTTGAAGCTCAATCCTTGCGGGTGTTCCTCAATGTCATTGGTGCATCTAAGGCCTTCGAGAAGTTCCAGAAGCAGGTGATGGTAAGCACGTCCCCGGAAAGGGAAATTACTCTTCTTGGGGAAGAGACTACAGTCCCTACTTTCTTCCCTGAACCACCCTAATGGACTAGTGTAGAGAAGGGGAAGGTGAAGGCTGGAACTAATCTGGGAGATGGAGTTTGGTCTGAGTTAACCAAAGACGAAATCATGCAACGCCTGTGGGTCGGTTTAGACCAACTCCCCTTTGCTGCGGATGCAGGACCATCGCAAGTAAGTTTGAATGTTATTGAATTTAAATTTTATAATTTGTTTTATCATGGTTTTTGCTTATGTATTTATTTTATGTAGGTGCAAGGAGTGGATGAAGAAGGTGGACAGGATGGCGAACATGTTCAGGAAGAAGAGCATAATGACACAAACCGTCCTCTTGGGGAGCGAGTGTTAGTGCAAGAACCCTGTGAAGATGACATTCTTCATGAAGGAATACCGTCTAAAAGGGATGGTCCACTCGAGGACGATCTGTTAGGCTTAGAGGTAGACTTAAGGGATACTGGTAACAGAGGTACTAGGGGGGATGCGTAATTGTGATTTATGCATGATTTTATTGATGAGTTTGAACAATGGCAATATGAATGTTGGCAAGATTACTCATGAGATTTTGGTTATGGTTTTTTATTTATTTTACATTTAATTTTATGTCTTTATTTATACAAAGTGTAAATACAATTGTTAAAGACTTTGGATAGGTTGCGTTATTATGACTGTAGAATGGAGTAGCTAGTTTAAGGCCATTGCAGGCCGTCACATAGCGTTTGCGTAAGATATAGATGAATGAATTTGCTAGTTTTAGGCCATTGCGGGCCTTTACTAGTTTTAGGCCATTGCGGGCCATCACTAGTTTTAGGCCGTTGTGGGCCATGACTAGTTTTAGGCCGTTGCAGGCCATCTACGTACGTCTGGGAGTGTAATTGATAAACATGTACATATTTGCGTAATTGTGCTAATATGGATAATAGAAGTCAGAAAGCGTAAATAGCGTAAAATGGGGAATGTAAATAGTGTAATGGCCAAAAAGCGTAAATATGTATGTATATTAAAGTAAACTGACAATCAAATTTGGTAAGTGTAAGCTAAAAACATAGTAAAAGTGTCACGATGTGCATAAATACCACCCAGATCAATCACTAGCCCGCAATTTTTTCTTAATGGCTTTTATGTTCAGTGGTGTGTAAGGGCGAGGAGGTTTATGGCTTGACTCTTCCACATCATCCTCTTCTCCCTGAAATGGTAGGTCTGCCCAAGCTAGGCTATCATCATTCATTTCAACTTGTTCGGGGATTTGGATATGGATTTGGCTTTCAGGCATCTCGATCTCTAAACCCCGTTCTTCTTCGATGTTGTTGACAGTCCTAGGAGTTATTTCATTACCGTGTATTACTACCTCTCCCCTGCATAAGGGAGATGTATCTCTTGGTGTATTGGTGATGAAACTACCCTCAGTTGGGTTAGCCAAGACCTTCCTAAGATCAGATTGAAACGAGGCATCTCCTCGACAACGATGAATGTGGCCTCTGTTGGGAATTGATCCCCTGCCACAAATGCGATATGCACCATTCCCTTGACTTGAAATTATGCCCTGTTGAATGACTTTAGGCATGATGTCATTGTAGGACTGATCTGGTCGACTAGGCCCAACTTATCCACTATAGGATAAGGGATGACATTCGCAGCCGCGCCATCGTCAACGTGCACCCTCCAGATCTGATATTGACCAATCCGGATGGTGATAAACATGGGTTCTGTCATTACTCGACCTTTCTCAGGATCATCCTTGATGGATTCATTATGAAAGGTCAAAGGGGTTGGTTTACGTTGCTCAGTGGTAGGAGGAAGCATGACAGCATGTATCGCTTCCTCTTTCGCTGGCAATCTTTCATCCACAGGTATGGATGTCAGCATATGAACCATAGCCTCACGGTGCTTTTGAGATGTCATAAGCAAGTCATAGAGGCTCAACGTTGTGTTCTTCTATTTTAGAGCCTGCTTGACTTGCGTAAAGACGTCGAGGAGGTCCCGTTCTCGGCTGGGTTGCTTATCCCCTCTGTCTTCTTCCATTCGCCCTAAGAGACGAATCTCCCGAGGTGGAATAGCATCAGTCAGAGAGTTGTGTTTCTTTCTGCCGAGGGGAGGTGGCTATGTTTCTGTACCCTTGTCCTGCTCATGAGGTGCAGGCAAAGGGACAGAGGCCAGGGGCCTAGGTTTAGTGAAGCCTAGCATAGAGTGGTTTTTGGTGGCATTAATTGACACATCTCCTTCCTTTCTTTTATTTGGTGGCAGTTGGTGATTTTGGTTAGAAGCTTGCCCCTGTGTAAAAGGGGCAGCCGGTGGTTTTGGTACCCTATGGATAAAAGGCACCTGAGGAGTGGGCGTGGATGTGGCCGCGGCTTTAACGTCAATGTGAGACTGGGTTATGGCTGGAGAGGACACCCGAATAACAAAGGGTGGCCTCGAGACGCCACTAACTTCCGATGAAGAACTTGCCCCCTGGGGTGAGTTAGTAGGTACGCATAAAAAAAAGGGTTGTTTAGGTGGTACCTTCCCTTCACTATCCGTACTTACCACGTTGATTGTATACGGTGCATTATTTACATTTAACAGGTCTTTATACACATGCAACACCTGGTTTTCGGGACGTGTTGGACTACTACCGTCTAGTTTCAGAGAACCATTGTCAATCATGCATTGAATGTCATCCTTCAATGCCCAGCAATAATCGATATTGTGACCACACAATTGATGGTATTCACAAAAATGGTCCAACCTAAAAGACTTCGGAACTGGAGGTTCGTTAGGTAGGGCTAAAGAAGGATTCTTCAACAATTCACAATGACGCCTGTGACGCTGGAGAGCTTCTTCGGATACCTTTTTATTTTGAATGTATCCTACCCCTAATAATTATTTTAACAGTTCCAAATGTTTTATAGGCAGGGCTGTATATTTTGAGCAATCTTTATGCTCAAAGTTTGGCCTTCG
>MNCI01005823.1:132707-207595 GCA_015680685.1 Gnetum montanum
TCTTCTAGGGTTGAGATGGAAGAGCGAGGGAACGCTCGATACGAGTCCAAAGCTTTTCCTGCCAGAGACATTGCAAAGACATGGATGATTGTATGAGGCCATTGTTGCAATAACAAGGATTCAGACCTGAAGGTAACAAGGTGAGCATTAGGATCTCCTTCCCCATTATATTTAGTAAAATGGGGCAATGACATCCATGGTGGCAACGACAGCATAGGAACCACTGGGCTGATAGGATCATCTTGGTAGAAATCCATGACTTGTATCGTATCAGAGCCAACAGCCTTAAGGCACCTAACCTCTTCGGTGAGGGTCTGAATAAGCGAAAAAGCTTGATCCAGACTTGGTGATGAAGAATTCTGCATAGGAGGAGCAAGGGGTTGGACTGAAAGAGCAGTGCCAGGTAATGGGAATGTAGCAATGGCTTGGCTGACAGGTGGTGCAACAGGGACTATCCCCGTGGACGGAGCTGCCTGTGGAAGCCACTACCCACCAGGCTGAGTAGAGAGATTGGCCGCCGCCTGATGTGTAGGATGGAGATTGTAAGGATATTGTGGGTTTATTTGTGGGACATGCACGGTAGGTGCGGCTAAGGGTTGCACACTGTATAACGTAGATTGATTATGTGAAATAGGCAGGATCCACCAGCCATGGGTTGTTGAACGGATTGCTACAATTGAACAATGGTTGCGATCTGTTGCCTTGCAATGGGTTGCACCAGATTTTGCACCGGGCGAGTTATAGGTATTGTATGAGGTTGCACGTGGGGAATGAAATGAGGGGAGATAGAGGCAGGTACCACCGATGGAATACTAATTACACGTGGTGATGAGACTACCCCCATGTTATTTTGAGATGGTATTTGTACTTGCAAGATTGTGGGTTACGTAGTGGCCTGCGGGATGACAAGAATATGGGTTTAGGTAGTCATGACCGAGTTGAGATGGGCGGCTTCTCCGGTGAGAGGAAACAGGGGATTTATGTATGTATGGGGGCTGAGGGTATGGTATGAATCTGCGTGTTCGGATTGGGCTGCGAATTCATCTTCCTCTTCTTCCCCGTTTTGAGGTTCTAAGATGGACTGTGTAACCTGACTCCTAGCCATAACCAGTTGGGTCAGGATTTCATGATAATGTTCGGTTAGAGGGATAATGTCATATGCGGTAGGGGTAAAATCTTGGCCCCCTCTGTGGATCAGCTCATAATTTTGTTTCGCCTCAATCTCGGCTCGGCTAAGAGTGAGCTTCACCTGGATCTTGATGCAGATGAAATTATATTCTTCAGGAGTCACTACGGTGAATACAGGATCCTTGCCCTATAATCTCAACGAACGGCGTGACGGTCCTTGAGGTCCTATTGCACCAGAAGCTGATTCGGTGGTGGAGATGGGATTTACGGATGTGGCACCCAAGTCGGTGATGATCATAGCGGCAGTGGTTGCATATGCAGAATCCATTTCTTAGATAGGTTAATGACAAGAAATGACAGGATCTAAAAGGCAACGGCCAAAAGAAATTATGATTGGGCTTTTTACCCTATAGGATTCTAAAGGAATCGTTGTTGTGACCAATCCACACCACACGATTTTTCGTAAACTTTTCTAGAGGTATTATGTTTATGTATTTTATAGATGTGGGTATAGATCGCTTACAGGGCTACCCGTAAAATATGGATCGGAGGTTCAAGCCCTCATTCTAGCGCTAGAAAACTATAATGAAGGAACACATCGATTGCTGGAAACTACCAAACGAAAATCTGTGTACACAATCTTGACCACAGATCCATGTGAGGGTTGTGCTAGAGAAAACGAATCCGTGCTGCCCTGAACGGTCTTGTCGATCAGACAGGGACTTACTCAATCAGTAAATTGACGAATATCACGATAATATGTGTATTATATAGATATTCCGCAAAACAGATTGATTCGATGAATCGTGAAAGGAGTAGAAAACAATGTAAATAAATTGAAATAACAACAACATCAATGCGACAAGGAAGATCAGATTTAAGAAGGATGCGCAATTCCAAGATCTATGTTTTGACTTGAAAACTGAGAATATTGTATATAAAGTTCCAATGACAAACTCCGCTTATCTTGTGCGAAGCATACACAAAATAACAAGAAAACTATTCAACGAGTACAGAATGAAGCTTGGTCTACCTTGTAAGCCAAAGATGGGATGCAAGGAAGGTCAAGTCTGGATGTCTATCGATCAATTGTTTCTGATCAATAGATCTTGACAACCGCACCAGACAATCTCTCGATCTCTAATCTGCTCCCTTTGCCTTCAGTAGTCTTTGCTCAAAACTACCAATGATCGCCAATGGAGAAAACTATATTTTCACCAAAGGACTGATCGCTCCTACTGCCAATGCTCAAGAAAATGTCTTCTATCTCTGCTCAAAAGGTGATAGTTGCCAAAAAAGCCCAAGATGAAGATGATCTCCCCCCTTCTCTTTCTTCGCCAACTAGAGTATTTATAGGTTCGATAGTACATGGAGAAGGCACGGCCCTGATGACATGTGTCTCGAACCTTCAAAATACCATTGACCTAGTAAACTTTATGTTGAAACTGGTCATGTCGCATCACGTTTTTGGGAAGGGGAGCAAAGTACATTGTCGACCACTTCCGCTGAAGCTGCTTCATGATTATGCACAATATGCTCATCAGTGTATTGTGCGTGTGGATAGCAGGTGTGTGTCTCGTACTACTTTAGCTGGCTTTAGGCTGTATTACGCTCGTTTACGCTGCGTCACATGGCAGAGCGTAATAGAGCATGGAAATAGTTTATTCAAGTTGTTTTACGCTCTTTTACACCGCAAAGAGTAATAGAGCGTAAAAATGATCAACTTTACAATAAATTACGCTTGTTTACACTGCGTAGCATAATGAGCGTAAAGCAACCAATCTGCAAAAAAGAAGAAATCAATTTGCTACGCTTCCTTGGACTCTGACTTTGCTTTCCTTGAAGCTCGTTACGCTGCTTTGCGTAGCGGAGTGTAACTCAGCCTTTCTGACATAGGGCTATGTTAAGCAGATTTACGCTGAGCGACACTACGCTATGTTGCATAATGTAGCATAAAGAGAAAAAACAAAGTAAGGTCAAATTTGTAAGAAACTTGGAGACTTGATGCTGCGTGCTTCTTTGCCTCGTTCTATCTTCTCGATTTCTATCGCAAACTTTCGCCTGAATCGTGAATCTTTGCCTTAGGCTGATTTGCAATTTCCACAATGTTTCAAATCCCTCATCAAAGTTCTTATCAGGGAGTCATCATGTGAAGATGTCCTACCCATTGGATTTCAACCTCTCATCAGAGTGCTTGTAAGATGATCAATCCAAGGTCAAACCTATTGCCAAATAGCAACTGTGTCCTTTGAATTGGGAACTTTGCTTGTGTCATTTTCTTTTCTTTATTTTTTATTTTTTTTCTATATTTTTTTTAATTTTTATCTTTTTTTTTAATTTTTCCTCCTTTTGTATTGTCAGGCAAACTGTGTGCCCACATTTGCTTAGATGAAACTGCATCACATCTGTAGGACAGGTGTTTCCTCCTCAAGATGAGTTGTGTTGCATTTATTTGGGGCTTTGACCAGTCCACCCATGGAACAAGTTGCGTTACGCCTATCATGGGTTTAGTAGCTAATTGTAGGAAAGGTTCCGCATGCATCAAGGAAGCTTGCAAGTAGTGTGGGAGAATGCAAGATGAAGAGGTAGAGGTCAATTGGCTAGAAGGGTGATAGGGACATGCACTCTTAAGTAGCTAGGTGAGCCAAAGCAAACACATCAGAGCAATTCAGTACCTTGCCACCGTGATGAAACACACCCTTGAATGGCACTACCAAGGCTTCATCTTGCAAATGAAACATAGAGAAAATAAGAAAAAAAGCCACCATGTGAGATGAGGGCAAAGTCCTATCTACTAGAGGCATTGCAAGGGTTGCGAATGCTACGTTAGTTGCATGCAATGTTCAAAGTAGTAAGGCCAATGCAGGTGTCAGTGGTGGTAGGCTAGGAAAGCTCCAATAGCCACATCATAAGTGAGCACTCAAGTGGCTAGAGGTGATGGTGATGTAGGTGCTCAAGAGTTCTCACCAAAGGAAAGAGATAGGAAATTCAACCATAGGGCAAGAAGCCATGCTGCCAAATGCTCTTCCAAACTCTAATGATAGCGAGAACTAGAGGATGGCAGTGCTATGGCTATGCCATAGTACTTCTAGGACTATAGTGAGTGCTACTAATAGTAAGAACTATGACTAGAATGATTGGCGATGGTGATAGTAGCTCCAGAAGGTCAGCAAGATGCCAAACAACATCTCTAGAAGATCAACAAGATGCCAAGGACGGTGACACTACAAATGTCCCAGATGATTTTTTCTTGACTACGTGAACTTCATTTGAGAAATGCAATGCCCCACCCCATCTTTCCCTAAAGGTGTGGGTAGGTGACAGAATATTGAAAGTATTCTCGCTCACTTGTCCACAAAACTATGTGTGTTGAACTGTAGATGCTAAAATGCAAACCCAGTTTTAGGTCTTGGTAGACTGCATGTTGTGCTAGTTTAAAGTCCTAGCAAACAGTTGTGCTAGTTTAACATTGTAGCAGATGGTGGATGGCTAGTTTAAGGTCATGGAAAATCATGTTGTGGGTGCCATTTTAGTGTCATAGCCCAAGGACATGCTATGCCAACTTAAATTCGTAGTGGATGTTTGTGCCAATTTAACATTATAGCATATGTCTATGCTAGTTTAATGTCATAGTAAACATCTATGCTAGTTTAATATCATAACAAACATGCACTTACCTTGCTTATGTCATTGGCATGATACTGCATGTCAAGTGTGCTATGACTTCAAGTATGAGTTGTTTATAGGATTGGCAATCTCATTGCCATCTAGATTAGCAAGCTTGAAGGTTCCATTGTCATATGCCTTAGTGACCAAGAAAGGCCCTTCCCAGTTGGCTAAGAATTTGTCTGTAGGATTGCAAAAAACATTGAGAACTACGTCCCCCTTCTTGATTGGACATTGATGCTAATTGTGATGGTGCTTTTTCCATTACTTTTCTTGGTACCACTCAATGCGATCAAGTGTTTGCATGTGCTTCTCCTCTATAGAGTTGAGGTAGATGGTTCTCAACATGTTATTCTAAGCCTCATCAATGAAGCTTAAAAGGATCATGTGGAGCGATGGGACCTACAATTCAAGAGGAAACATTGCTTCAGATCCATACATAAGACTATATGGTGTTTTACCTGTTGCTATCCTGCATGTCGTGCAGTAGGTGCATAGTGCGTAAGCTAGTTGTTCATGTCATCACCACCTACTATTGTTAAACATCCTCTTTAGAACATTGACGATGACTTTTTTTGTAGCCTCCACTTAATCATTTACCTATGGGTAGTATGGAGATGAGAAGGAATGCCTAATTCCAAGGTTTTTGCAAAAGGCTTTTGTTTCTACACTACTAAATTTTGGCCCATTGTCTGTGACTATAGTCATGGGGAGACCAAATTACATCACTATGTTGTCAAGAATGAATTTGCAAACTTCCCATGATGTTGTCTTCCTAAGGAGAATGGCTTCAATCCACTTTGTGAAATGTTCGATGGCAATAATGATGAAGCTATGTCATGCGAAAGACTTAGGAATTATAGGCCCTATAATGTCCAACCCCCAACATTGGAATGGCTACATAATCTAAGTAGTATGTAGTTCAGTGGGTGGCATGTGCATTAGATTTTCATGCTACTGACACACATCACATGTTTTAACCTTGGAGATGCAATCGTGCTCCATGTAGGACCAGTAATATCCTAGAAATCTAATTTTTGTTGCTATTTCCCTAGGAGCTATATGACCCTCACATAGTCCTTCATGGACTTGGACAATGATCTTTTGCGCTTCACTGCCACTAACGCAAGTTAACAGTATTTCATCATAGGATTTGCGACATAAGGTATTATCACCTACAAGGACATACTATCGTGATTGTTTTTGTATTACATCCTTTTGGATAGATGTTAGATTTTGTGGGGCTCTCCCTATTGGAGGCATGACTTAATATCATCATACCACTCTTGGGCATGATCTATACTTATGGATGTAATGCTTGTTGTATGAGTTATAGATTCAGTGTAATCCACTATTGAAACGAGCAAAGAGGAAAACATATTTGGCACTATGCTTAAGGCTAAAGTGGCTAGTGCATCAACTATGGCATTTTCATTGTAGGGGATATGTTGGACATCTATAGTTGTAAATTGTTTAAGCAAGTGCTTTGCCAAATCATAGTAAGGTTGTAGATGTTGTGCCTTACAAGCATAAACCTCTGTGACTTGGTTAATGACTAACTGTGAATCACCTTGGACTACTATGTCCTAGATTCCTAGCTCTTGAGATGCTAAGATGCCTCTAAGGATACCTTCATACTCCACCATGTTGTTTGTACAAGTAAATGCAAAGTGATATGCGAAGGGTCAGATCTCCCTAGAGGGGAATGTGATTATAGCAATGACACTACCACCTTGTGTGATTGAAGCACCGTTAAAGTGTAAGATAGCCTCAAATTTTGTAGGTACTTAGCTTATATTGTTAACATGCCCATCCCAGAATTCTGAATCTATCCTTACTTAATCATCTACTAGTGAAGCCATAAGTTGCGTGGCTATTGCTTAACCTTTTATGGATGCCTGTGCTATGTAGTGTAGGTCAAAATTTACAGTTATTACCTTCCACATTGCTATTCGACTTCTTTCATATATGTTCGTTGTAATGGCCCTAAGTACATTACTTTTGTAGATGACATCGACTTGACTACGAAAAAGGTAGTGTCTCCACTTTTTAAGTGTAAAAACTAAGGCAAGACAGTTCTTCTTCACATCATTATATTTTTCCTTATGAGCTACTAGCGCATGGATTAAGTAATAAACAAGGACCTCTAAGCCATTGTCTCACTTTTGGCAAAGTAGAGAAGCAATGGACATGTCTAAGGTTGCAAGGTAAATGTAGAAAGGTTTATCTCCCTATGGAGGGTAGACTACTAAAAGTTGAGCCAGCTCCTTTTTTAGGTTGTCAAATGCCTCTTAACATTGAGCTTTCCACTCAAATTTGATCCCCTTTTTGAGCAAATGTTACATTGACTACAACTTATTAGTCAACCTTGCAATAAACCTACATATGAATTGTAGCCTACCTTGTAACCCATGTAACTCCTTAATGTTTGCTAGTGGTGCTAAGTTGGTGATAACCTTAACATTGTCAGGGTCTATGCATATTCCTACTTTTGATACCACAAGGCTTAACATGTGACCAATTTTGACACCAAAGACACACTTTTTGGAATTAATCCTGAGGTCATGTCTAAGGCAACGTTTGAGGACATGGTCTAAGTCATCTACGTGGTCATGAGTAACTTTGGACTTAACTACTATGTCATCAACATAGTCATTGAGCAAGTCCAATAGATAGTTCCTAAATATGTATGTCATTATGCATTGGTATGTTGCTCCTACGTTCTTTAGTCCAAAGGGCATCATTGTATAATAAAATGTACCCTAGAGGGTCATGAAAGTAGTGCTAAGCTAGTGCTCTAGGTGGATTTGGATTTGGTTGCACCTTGAGAACCCATCCATGAAGGGCAACAAGGCATGATCAGCTATAATATCGATGATTTGGTCAATACTAGGCAATGGAAAATATTCTTTAATGGTTTCCATGTTTAGGCCCTAGAAGTCTATGGAAATGCCCCAGAATTCTATGGAAATGCGTATACTTACATTTTTCTTAGGGACAACTATAATGTTTGAAACCCAATCAACGTAGTCAAGTGTCCAGATGAAACTAGCTCTATAAAGCTTAGTGATATTATCATAGATGGCCAACATGACCTCAAGCTTGACTTTACAAGCTTTTTGCTTAACTAGCTTAATGCATGGATCTAGGATAATGTTATGTTGTATTATACGTGGGTCTAAGCCTAGCATGTCCTTGTAGGACCATGCGAACGCCTTGACATTGTCATTAAGAACTTTAGAGATGCTTTGTCAGATTTGAGGCTCTAACAAGAAATTAAGTTTCAATGTTTTTACCTCACCTTTACATATCATTATAGGGACTTCTATGATGGGATCCTCAGTTACATCACCTACTTCTAAGTCTAGAGCTCAAACTAGATGTTCCGGAAAATCTAGCAATGTCTCTAGGAATGCTATGTTGGTGTCATAGGTAAGCAGTTCAAAGTCCAAAATTTTTATGTTTATGCATCTCGTGAGTTTTCCATAAGGTCTAGTCAAGACTAAAGTTGAATGAAGACTCTCGTATGTGTTCATTTTTCAAGAGATCCTACAAAATAACTAGAAAAATATCAAGCAGCACATGTTTTAATAAAGAGAAATGCATAGAATAAGGAAAGTAATGATATGAAAATTTAATTAACCATGTAGTATGTAAAATGATTATATATATATATATTATTATTATTATTATTTTTTATTTTGCTTTGATGACCTTAAAATACTTTATGTTATAGAGAGCAATGCCTCTATTGAGCATCTTGAATCTACATCCACTTTCTGCACATGATCATGGGCAAAAACTCCAGACAAGTTCACCTTCATGCAAGGTGTAGTGGATGACATGATCAACCAACTTAAATAGATAGATCCTAAGATAGGTATGTTTATTTACTATCATTGCCTCCTTTTCTTTCACTTTCTCTTTCTTTCTTTTTTGTTTTACAATTAATGTTTTACCACTTAGGATAATAGGCTCATGACTCAAGTGGGATCCAAGAAGAGTGGTCTAGGTCAATTCTATACCTGAGTTCCCTCCTAAAGTGGAGTAGGTGCCTCATCGTATATACAATGATGAGGCAAGAAAATGCGCACTCCATTCCACATGATCATTGTGGGAGCGTATGTGTGTGACCAAGGAGTTTTGGAAATAGGTGTAAGAGCTCTAGGAGCAGAAAGCGAACCAAGCAACCAAGCTAGAAGACTTGTAGTCACGTTATGACTTCCTAGCAGCTTGAGGAAAATTAGATAGTAGCTGGCATATGGCTAAGATTGACTATGCTAGGTACTCGTTGGTTGTCTAGGGAAAGCATGAGGCTACTCATGAGGTCATTGAACAACATTTGCAAATGGACCTCTTGACTTAAAAGAACCAAGATTAGAAGAATTACAATGCCAAAGTATATGAATGGAGACAAACTTAGAAAAAACACAAGTATCATTACAAGATGGAATGCATAGCCTATCACAAGAAGTATAGGGATGAGTTTGTAAAGCACCAATGTCAAGACATATTCCTTAATGCCATTGATGCAAAGTAGGCTTACGAAATGTTTGCAAACCATCTAGTGGTTAGTGAGTCCTCAGAGTGAGATATTTTTGTTCCTTTCGAAGAGGCCACTTTTGCAACCTTTTTGGACAGCCATGAAGAAAGGGAAGACCATTACAGGCATTGATTTGGGAGAGGAGGATTGGACATGCATGTCAGAGGACGAGATCCTCTGATGCCTAAAGGCTGGCCTCAACAAGATGCCCTCAGACCTGGAAGCATGCCCATCTTAGGTCATTTTAACTTACCTTATTGTTGTTTATTTCATTATGATTTTGCATATTATCCCATTTATTGATTGGTTTGTTGTTTCATTTTTGCTTTGTGCAGGCTCTAGGTAAAGGTGCAAGACCCAATGGAGAAGCAAATAAGGACGAAAGGGAAGAACCTTAGCTTCCCATCATAATGCACATTAAAATGTTTGAGGTGTAGCCTTACTATTGGGAAATTTTATGTCCTTTTCGATATGATGTATCTTTAGACTATGTATTTGACTTATGATTTAATGGAAAACATGACACTTATTCACTTCTCGTTTTATCTTTTTAACTTGTAATTCAGTTGATATTGTCATGATTTTAGCTTATGATTTTTTTGTTGATGTAATTAGGCCCCTTGTGGACCCCATGCTAGTTTAAGGCCATGGCGATAGGGCCATCACTAGTTTAACACCATTTCAGGCCATTGCTAATTTAAGGCCATTTTGGGCCCTCATGCGAAAGAAAGTTGGTTGCATGTTTTAGACCTTGGCAGGCCATGCAATAGTTTAAGGCCATTTTGGGCCACATGATAGTTTAAGGCCATTTCGGGCCATGTTTTCTTTTCTTTTCTTTTCTTTTTTGAAAAATAAAGTTTAAAAAAACTGTAACTAATGTAAGAAGTAAACATAACACAAACTACAACTAACTATACATGCAAAGGGACAAGAGATCAGTTGGGCTAGGAGACAAATTAGGGACTTTCCCTAGTCACACAGACATTTCCTAACCCAATGTGGATTAGGCGATGTGTAAGGCCTAGAAGGCACCAGGTGGTACTCCCCTAGGCCATCATCTACTATAGAAAAGAGCAATTCGACCCAAAGAGATTCCTCTTGGAGGTTGCTCATCTTGTTTGATTGCTTGTCATTAGCCGAACAACAAAAACTTTCATTACAAATAGGTGGTGTGTCTTCAGAGATTTCCACCTCTGACCCTTGTTTGATGTCTACATTATTGATGGTCGAAGGGGCTATGTTATTGCCAAAGATTACCACTTCCCCACCTTCGTAAGGCAAGTGGATTTCTTGGTGGATTGGTGAAGAAATAGCTCGTAGCTAGGCTAACCAGGACCTCCCTAAGATTAGGTTAAATCCAAGCATCTCTTCAACCATGATGAACTCTACATTAGTGAGGAATTTCTCCCCTACCACAAAGTCAATCGTGACTATCCCCTTGACAACCACACATGCTTTGTTAAAGGATTTTAAACATGTTGTTGTTGTTGGCCTAATTTGATCCACCAGGCCAAGCTTGTCAACAATAGGGAATGGGATCATGTTGGTTGCTACCCCATCATCCACATGCACCCTTCGAATCTTGTACCGATCCATGCGAATCATTATGAACATGGGTGCAATGGTTACTTGACCCTTTTCAAGGTCAACCTTGATCGCTTCATTACGAAAGGTCAAAGGTGTTAACCTTGGCTCTTGGGTGCCAGGCGGAAGCATTATGGAGTGGATAGCCTTTTCCTCTGTTGGCATGTCTTCCTTAATAAGAATGGATGCCATCATGTGAACTAAGGCTTCCCGATGAGTAAGGGAAGTCATAATTAGATCATACAGGCTCAAAGTTGTATTCTTTTATTTCAAAGCTTTTTTGACTTGTGAGAGTGCTTCTAGAAAATATTTCTCATTGTTAGCTTGTTTGGTGGTTTTTATCTCCTCCATATGTCCTAGGAGGTATATTTCTCTAGGAGGAGACTTGGTTTTTGGTTGGGTAGTGGGCTCTTAAGCCTCGGTGCTTGCTTGTCGAGTGTGCATGTTTGTGTTGGTGGCCTAAGATGATGAGGCCATGGGAATGGCTGACAACAAGATAGGCTTGGGAGGACCCAGTTCTGTGCATCCCCTAGCCATCTTGTTAGCTAGACACTCATCACGTCTCTTTGGGTAGGTAGTTTACGATGCAATGCCCACCACCAGACCTCAGGAAAATGGGGAGTTTGCACATTTTGACACTTATGACAAAAGGTGTTTGGATTGTTGTTGTTGCAATGTGCTATGGGGCCCTAACCAAAAAGGATGTTGTGAGCACTTAAGGTGGTGCCTTGATGACAAAGGGGGCCTATGGCTTAGTTGACATTAAGGCCTCAATGTCACTAGAGGGCACATGAACCACAAACGGTTCATGTGTGGGCTCTACATCATCATCAATGCTGATAGCATTAATGATATATCTTGCATCACTAGCATTTAATGGGTCCTTATAGACTTTCATGGACTGGTTCTTTGACTAGACAGGATTACTTTCATCAAGGACTAGCTTGCCTTGATCAATTATGCATTGGATATTATCTTTCAATGCTAGGTAGTAATCCATGTCTTGGCCATGCAACTGATGATAGTTGCAAAATCAGTCCAGTGTAAAATATTTGGGTACTGGAGGCTCATTGGGCATAGCCACAGAATGGTTTCGAAGGACCTCACAGTACCTATCGTGGGACTTTTGCACATCTTCTGACATTTTTTTATGCTAAATGTGCCCAACACTAAGTAGTTAATCCAATAGCTATGAGAGCTTGATTATCATAGGGGTGTATTTTGAGTGATCCTTCTACTCAAAGTTTGGCCTTAGGGGAGCCTACCCCATGGCTGCTGATGATGTAGGTTGGTTGGTTTCTATGTTGCCAGAACTTGATGTTTTGTTACTGTTGGCCAGGGCCTTAGGTGCCTTGGCTTCTTACTTGTTGTTTTTGGGCTTAGCTTCATCAGCCACAGTTGCCACAATGGTTGTCGTGGCTTTCCCCTTTTCTCCTTCTTTCTTTGCATGTGCATTTTTCTAAGCTATGTAAGCCAGGTCCTTGCTAGCCTTCGTCGCATCCTATATGCTCTTTGTTTGAGTAAAAGCTTAGCTAAGGGTATGCAAGGCTAAATAGTACAGCTTTGATTTGATGAAATCATTCAATGCACCCTTAAAAATGACTAGCAAGTGGGTTTTAGCAATTAGCTCATGGATATCTTTTAGGGAGGCACTCCAACGTTGTATGAATTTTTGCACTAGTTCTAGTGCTCCCTACTTAACATTCATCAACTAATCTAGCATGGCCTCTAGCTTTAAGTTGTACTTGAATTGGGTTACTAATTGGCTCAGCAACTCCTCCAGAGTTGACATTTATGCTTGAGGAAGCATGTGATACCAATCTAGAGCTTTGCTAGTCGGAGACATGGAAAAGATGTGAATTATTGCATGTGGCCACGCTTGTAGTAATAAGCACTCAAAACAAAAAGTTACTAGGTGAGCGTTGAGGTCACCCTCATCATTGTACTTTATGAACTAGGGAAGTTGGACCCTAGGAGGTACTGTTAGTGCAGGAACCATAGGGCTGATGGGGCCATCTTAGTAAAAGTCCATTATGTGGACCATCTCTAAGTTGACCACTTTAAGCCATCTAACCTCCTCTGTGAGCATTTGGATAAGTTGAAATGCCTGATTCAAACTTAGGGATGTTGCTAAGGGTTGTATCAGCTGTGTCATTGGTGGTGCTATCAGGGCAGTCCATAGCTCAGTTGTGGGTTGTGCCACCACATGTAACGCTTGGTACGTTTGCTGCTATGCGTACTGTGGCACATGGGATAGTTGAATAATGGGTATAAATGTTGGGGCCCACCATGTATTTGAGGTTGGGGCTATTTTTGGTGATGGAACTAAGATGGTAGGAATGACAAGAATGTGACTTGTGTGCAGCTACGATATGGACATGGTATGCACATATGGCAGCATTGGCATCACAGATATCAGCTAGGAATGTTGAATGGATTGCAAAGAAATAATGAAAGGAAAGAAGGAAGAAGGCCATGTGCCTTGTTATCTGGGCAAGACCTGGTGGCTAGCTACCACTAGTGAAGACTTATGCTGTAAAAGCATCACAGTTGCCTGAAAGAAGGTAGAGGACTGTGACTGGTGTAGCAAGAACGTAGAGGCAGATTGTGGGATTGATACATAGAACGAGATGCCACTGTCAAAACAGGATACAAACTCCTCCTACCCATCATGCAAGGGTTCATCATAGTTTGATGCAGCATCTTGCTCTCTAGGCCTGCTCACCCTAACAAGTTGGTCCAAAATCCATTTGAAATTTTTGGTGAGTGGTATCACCGTGGCCAAGGTGGGAAGGAACTCCCTTCTATTTCATTAAATAATCTGGAAACTATGCTTTTCTTCCATTTCCTAGCGGTCCAATGATAGGCCTGCCTGAAGCTTAGCACATAGGATATTGTATTATTCATCATCTAGCACCCTGTTTTCGGGCAATTGGTATCACAACCTAAGAGACTATCATTGTGCTTGCATTGGGCTAGGTGACTACTCGATGTCTCCCATATGTTGGATGTTGGATGGGGTGAGCCATCTCCAAGCTCAAGGTAGCAACTGAGGTGTTAACATGGTTCATTTTCATTACTTAGGGAAAGCATGAGGATAGAATATGCTTGTAAAGACATTTAAATGTAGCAAATTTTAAAGTAAAAATGACTAAGTATGAAAACTGTGAAAAATAGGTTAAAAACGGCTAAGTCTGGAAATAGTAAAAAAATGGTTATCTCTAATGTTATGCTTGTCATGCTCTAAGGGACTATTACGCTCACTAGGTTTTCACACTCTACAAAACACTTAGAGCTTGAAGTAATGGATAGTCTAGGCTTTCCATCCTACAGGGTTCCAAGGGAACCATCAACTGGGACCAATCCACACCAACCAGAATGTAGACAACTCCTACGCTAGCCTATGATCTAACTACTACCATGGTAGGTCCATAGGGGTGTTACATCTACACTAGCTTGTCGCTAGCGATGGGGGTGTAGAAAGCATGTGAGACTACCCTTTGCACAAAAAAAGAATGGAAGGCCCTCCTTCTAGCACCAAAAACTATGACATCCAAAAACATTGGCAGCTGGAACACCAAGAGGTTCGTGGGCATACAGCCTAATGCTGAATCCATGCGAGGTTCATGCTAGGAAAACAAAAACGAGGTGCCCTAAATAGTTTGGTCAATCAAACAAGGACTTATGTGTTGTAACAATAACCATTTGCAAAAATGGTTTTTAGAGCATTACGTGCAATAACTAGGATAACAAGCAAGAGCGTAACATAGAGTTTTGGCCTGAAAGTAGCAACGTAAATGTGCAAATGCATATTGACAGTAGAAAAAATGCAAAAGTAAAATGCTAAGAAAATGGAATAAGAGTTTGAAGGTGGAGAAATGCACCACCCTAAGATTGAGGAGCGTAAATTTTGATTGAATAGCGTGAAACTGGTACATTGAGTTAGACAGGAACAACGGTAGTGTAGTAGTGTTGTCATAGTCTCTGGGACGTCATGAACATAGTGCCGGCAACTACCAAGAAGGCTGAACCTATTGGGTTTCTAATTATCACACTGTGTGGGTGCAAGGAAGACTATCATGGTAGGTGCCAAATTTTCAAGCTTAGTTGCTTTGGTATAGGAGGAGTGAAGATGCTAGGAATGCTTGAATGTCCAATGCTCAAATAATTTTTTCCATCCTAAAATGCTGATTTTCAGGGTATTTATAGGGCTAGGGTTAACGTGAGTTGTGGACTAGACACCATGTGGCTTGGGTGCCACAGCATGCATGGACAGGTCATGTTGATATGTTACACTCTTTGTAACAAAGTGTTACGCTCTGCAAGATAGGAATAGGAACCCAAAGACTACCGTTGTGACCACACCACCTAAACTGCATGTGCCAAAGTTTGAGAGACCATCATGTACCTACAAACAATGCCAAAACAAATGCAACTTGGAGTCTATGCTCAGGGACTATTTCTTCCCCCTCTTTTGAGTAGGGTCAAGCATAGGGACAATTTTGAGGATCAATGGGAGGTGCAAAATCAAGGCAAACTATTGATCTTGGCTACTAGAGGGATGTTAGAGTTGAGATGAAGGTCAATGCCAACTTTTGGAAGCTTTTGGAGGCTTTTGGAGGTGTTTTTCACATGTCAAGCTATCTATGCTGCACAGCGTGATAGAGTGTATCGCAAACACTTAGTAAATTTTTTGCAGATTTTGACTTGCTACACCCATCATGCTATCTATGCTATACAATGTAGCATAGCGTAGCATACATACTTTGAAAAATTTCAATAAAATTTGCAGTGTTTCTTCATGGCATGCTAACTACACTTTAAGGTGTAGCAAGACAGGTAGCCTTGGAAGTCAAAAAATCACCAAATGCATCTTCCATGTTGAGGTAGCTTGACAGATCCTTGTCCAACACTTAGGAAAAATTTGGCCTTGAAACTTGTGTTAAGCTTGCTACGCTGTGTAGCGTAGTAGAGTGTGATAGGCCCGAAAGATAGAAAATTTTCTGAACTATTTTTTCCATCCTGAGCACTTTTGACAGACTCTAGCCTGGTACTTAGGTGGACTGGCAACCAAGACATGTGTCAAGCTAGGCAAGCTAGAGAGCATAGCAAGCTTGACAATCTAGGAGATAGAAAATTTGCCAAACTATTTGGTCCATCCCAAGTAACCCTTAACTTCTTCTGGCTTGACATTTGTGCATACTGGCCATGAAAGTGTGTGCAATGCTGGCCATGCTAGGGAGTGTAGCAAGAAACTTAGAAAAATTTTGCAAAAATCATGACTTCAACTATGCTACATTGTCTACACTACACAATGTGACACTAGACTTAGAAAACTTTTGTCCAAGCTTTGACACTTAGACAAATCTGCCATTAAATTGTAGGGGCTTACAATTGGGGGTGTTTCAACCAACACTTGGTTTTGAGGGTTCATTTGGCCAAACTTTGGTCCTAAGGGTTCGTTGGGCCAACACTTGGTCCTAAGGGTTCATTTTGCCTATAGTTGGTCCTGAGGATCTAGTTGATGAGCAGTTGGTCCCCATGGTCCATTTGGCCTATAGTTGGTCCCAAGGGTTCATTTGGCCAACACTTGGTCTCAAGGGTCTGTTTGGTAAACCCTTTGTCTCTAGGGTCTATTTGGCCAACCATTGGTTTCGATGGTCCATTTCACAAACAATTGGTCCTAAGGATCCATTATGCCAACACTTCATCCCAAGGATCCATTCGACCAACACTTGGTCCTAAGGTTCCATATTACCTATAGTTGGTTCCAAGGATCTATCTATCTAATAGTTGGTCTTGAGGGTCCATTTGGCCACCACTTGGTCTCAAGGGTCTATTTGGCCAAACCTTAGTCCCGAGGGTCCATTTGGCCAATCCTTGGTCTTGAGGATCCATTTGCCCAACACTTGGTTCTGAGGGTTCATTTGGAAAACACTTAGTCCTAAGGGTCTGTTTGGCCAACACTTGGTCTCAAGGGTCCTTTTTGCCAACCTTCTTTCCAAAGGATCCATTGGACACTCCCTTGGTCTCAAGGGTCTGCTAGACCAAATCTTGATCCTGAGGGTCTATTGGACCAACCCTTTGTCTTGAGGGTCCATTTGGGCAACCCTTGGTCTTGAGGATCCATTTTTCCAACACTTGGTCTTAAGGGTCTGTTTGAAGAATAGTTGGTCCTGAGGGTCCATTTGGCCAACACTTGGTCCTGAGTGTTAGTTCCACCAAACCTTGGTCTTGAGGGACCATTTGGCCAACCCTTAGTCTCGAGGGTCTGTTAGGAACTCCCTTAGTCCCAAGGGTCCCTTGGGACAAACCTTGGAGTTTGTTGGACCAACACTTGGTCCCAAGGATCCACTTTGCCTGCAATTGATTTGAAGGGTCCATTTGGCCAACAGTTAGTTTAGAGGATCCCTTAGTCCAACCCCTAGTCTTGAGGGTTTGTTTGGCTTACAATTGGTCCTGAGGATTGATTTGGCCAACACTTAGTTTGTAGGGTCCATTTGGCGAATGGTTGGTCCCAAGGATCTATGATGCTAACCCTTGGTCCTAAGGGTCCATTTGGCCAACACTTGGTCTTGAGGGTTTGTTTGGCCAACACTTGGTTTCAAGGGTCCATTTGGCCAACCTTTGGTCCCAAGGGTCTATTGGGCCAACACTTGGTCTCGAGGATCCATTTGGCCAACACTTGGTCTTGAGGGTCTATTTGGCCAACACTTGGTCCAAAGGGCCCATTTGGCCAACCCTTGGTCCCGAGGATCTTTTGGGCCAAAACTTGGTCCCAAGGATTTGTTGGGCCAACCCTTGGTCTTGAGGGTACGTTTGGCCAAAACGGTTTATTTTTCCAACACTTGGTCTCAAGGGTCCATTTGGGGAATAATTGGTCCTAAGAGTCTATTTGGCCAATAGTTGGTCTCAAGGGTCAATTGGGCCAAACCTTGGTTCTGAGGATCCCTTGGGTACTCCCTTGGTCTCGAGGGTCCATCGGGTAAACACTTGGTCCCAAGGGTCCGTTTTGCCTACAGCTGGCCCCAAGAGTCCATCTAGCTAGTAGTTGGTTTGGAGAGTTCGTTGGTCCAACCCTTGGTCTTGAGGGTATGTTTGGCCTAATGTTGGTCTTGAGGATTCGTTTGGCCAACACTTGGTCCCAAGGGTCCATTTGGTGAATGGCTAGTCATGAGGGTCCATTTGGCCAATCCCTTGTCCTAAGGGTTCATGGAGCCAACCCTTGGTCCTGAGGGTCCGTCTATCCAACAGCTAGTCCCAAGGGTCTATTTGGCCAACACTTGGTCCAAGGGTCCATTTAGCCAACCCTTGGTTCCCAGGGTCCATTTGGCCAACCCTTGGTTTGACCAACACTTGGTTCCGAGGGTTCGTTTGGCCAACACTTGGTCTTGAAGGTCCATTTGGTCAACCATGAGTTCCTAGGGATTGTTGGGCCAACACTTGGTCCTAAGGATCCATTAGGCCAAACCTTGGTCCCGAGGATCTATTTGGCCAATCCTTGGTCCTGAGGATCTATTGGGCACTCCCTTGATCCCGAGGGTCTATTTGGTCTTGAGGGTCCATTGGGCACTCAGTTTGGCCAACCCTTGGTCTTGAGGCTTAGTGGGGTTAAGCCTTCATCCTAAGGGTCTGTTTGACGAATAGTTGGTCTCAAGGGTCTATCTGGCCAATACTTCCTCATGAGGGTCCATCTATTTAGCCCTTGGTATCAAGGGTTTGTTGGGCAAACACTTAGTCCCAAGGCTCCGTATGGCCAACATTTGGTCCCAAGGGTCTATCTCGCCAACAATTGGTCCCATGGGTCCATCTGTCCAACACTTGGTCCTGAGAATTCATTTAGCCAACCCTTGGTCCTAAGGGTCTTTTGTGCTAGCCCCATGTCCCCAAGGTCCATTTGGCCAACACTTTATCCCAAGGGTTTGTTGGGGCAAACCTTGGTCCCAAGGGTCCATTTGGCGAACTCTTGGTCTTGAGGGTTTGTTTGGCAAACTATTGGTCCCTAGGGCCGTTTGGGTTATAGTGTGTCTCAAGGGTCTATGGGGCTCTTATCCATTAGAACACTCTACCATAGTAGTAGGTTTTGTTCATAGAAAATTTTTCAAATATGAACAACATGGTATTAAAATTTAAAACAAGCATACTCACCATAATGAAGACGTAATATCTTCTTAAGTTTATTACCGCAATGATGGTAGCATTAACAGTATTCTTATTGTTATTATTATTTGAAATCAAAATCCAATTCGGAGGTTCTCACAATACACCATTACTAAAGAACTTCTAGTTCTATCCATCAAAATAGTTAGATTAAAACTAAGACAAGGTCTACAAATCTTTCAAAATATAGTTATTTTTAACCTTATAAATGCCTTAAGTTTGTGACTTAAGTATTTCTGTTGATTATTCTAGACTTGTTAAGTATTCCCTGATCGGGATGCAGGATGCACGATACTAATAACAGAAATTCAGAAAACCTTCTCAATGCAACCACTCATGAAATATAGAAATCTAGAAAATTTCTTAATGCAATTGATGATGAGTCTCATATGATTTGAATATTCGTGAAAAAAAAATAAAATGCAAATTATAGAGGGTACATTTCTCGGTGCTGCCTTACAGCAGCATAATAGTCTTTGTACATAATTAACCAACACCCACAACCAAATGCTATCGATGGTGAAAAGTTAATTCTATCGATGGTGAAAAGTTAATTCTGTGAAAAGTTAATTCTATTCCTATGGTATGGCATGCATAGTATGGTATGGGTGGTATACATGACATTATAAAATAAGAATTTCCATAAAGACTAAAAGACCATGCACATAAATGTAACGTGCGTGAGGTTGTCGATTTAGTGACTTCCAAACGGCTCCATTGATACCCCGTTTCGCAAGAAAAAGTTACGACGGCGTGCTATAGTCCAGGATCCTCCGCCAATCTTTACACACAAACGCAGAAGTGGCCGTCCGCAGAAGACATGACTGGTTATATATTGTCGAGATAAGCATCATTTTCTTCATCGTTAATTCATTGTCATTACCTACAACCTTGACGCCTGTGGATGTGATTTTTAGCTTAATTGGCAGATCATTTAGTTGGATGGTGGATTCTCGTAGCACGATTCGTATTGCTCCATTATTGCCCATGGAATCTTTCGCAAACGACAGCATAACAGTTTCAATGATTAAAATAGTCCCTCCCCGTGCAGTGTTTTGTTATTGCATTAAAATTTCAGTTCGAATTTGGGTAAATTGAATACTAAATTGGGGAAGTTTCCTGCGAACCTTCCGCCTGTTTTTCATAGGCAGCTCCTCCAGTAGTGAGTGAGGAACCCTTTTTGCAGATAAAAACAAAGAACAAGTTGCCACCGTTAGATATTCCGTTGGAAGGGGACGTTGGTGGACATATTTTGATTTTGTACAGGGAAGCAGCGGCATCATTTTCATGGGTGATTCACTTTCATTGGATTCAATCTTTGCGGATGCAGAGGTAAGTTTTTCTGAAGGTAAATATCGATCACATGAACTATGCTACCACTTTTGATGGTGGATTCTCATAGTACGATTCGTAGCGCACTATTACCCATGTGATTTTGCTATAATGAGAGTTATCTTAGTGGTTTCAATGATGTGATTTATGGTTGAAATTTGGGTTTGAATTCGGACAACTGAGGGGAAGCTTCTTGGGAAACTTCCCCCTCCTGTTATTTACAAATATGTAACACTTGACTGAAGTAAGTGCAAGAAGTGCTGATCAGTTGATACGCAGGAAAAAGGAAGAATGGAAAACAATTCCTGTGAATATGAGTGTGTTTTTCCTGAACAAAATAATAATAATGTTGTTGTTGGTATGGATTCTGCAAATGTTAGTGTTAGTGAAAAAGGGGGATGGGCGGCAGCCATTGCTATCATTGTGAACGAGTTTGGAAATAGAATGGCGTATCACTGCGTGTCCTCAAACAGCATCACATACATGACTGATGTTCTGCATATGAGCACTGCTGTTTCAGATGTTGTTACCAATGTCTGGAGTGGAACAACTTTACTGTTCCCCCTGCTTGGAGCATTTATCTCAGACTCTTATCTGGGTTGCTACTGGACTGTATTCTACTCGGACCTTATCTTTCTCATGGTAAGTTGTGTGTATATATATACCAAGGGTATTTTCCATTTGAACAGACTTTTCAATCTGAAATTTTATTATGTTTATAGTCTATGTTATGTGTTTTAAAAATACAAATCAACCAAATTTCAACCGTAGTATTCTTTCTATGTTTAATGTGCTGAAATATAAAATAGTAACTTCTTTATGTTTCAGTTTCGGTAAATAGTTTCTTTACGTTTCAGTTAGAATATTTTTTTCTTAACTTTGTCAAAGAAATCTCTACCTAAATTCTTACACCACAACCAAATAGTTTATTGTTCAGACCTACAGTCATCATCTTTCCTTGAGTCTATCATCTTTAGATATTTTGGATTTTGCAATTTTATTAGTTTAGTTTCCCCTTCAAAATAATATTGATGGGTGGTTTCACCAGATTGGGCAGCATCCTACTTTATATGAGAACCAGAAAAGTTGAAGGGACCTGTTTTAAGGAAGGAAGTGTAACTTCTCCATCTCAGTATAATTCACTGGGATTGATTTGGATAAGGCTCGACCTTTTTCTTTCCTTTTTGTTTTAAACCTCTTGCTGTGTAGAAGTTCTTCAATTCCAAGTCCGAGAAATATGATGACGAAGCCTGAAAACGATAGCATTAAGAATTTACCAAGGATAGCATTAGGAATACCATCCAAGAACAGGCTCCTTGAGAATGAACACCCCACCATTCGTGGGATGGGTAAAGCTGGTTATGCAGACCCACCATTAATTCTAATTTCTATTGTTACATGAATAAGCATGGTAGTCTGTGGTTACCTGGACCATGACGTTTTATTTAAAGAGTCAATTTTTAATGAGGAGCACTATATAACATTTGAGTAGAAGAGTACAGTTCTACGCCACAGATGCTCTGCTTACCGTCATCAAACTTTACTTACCACAATCTATTTGAAAATTTAAGGCGTTCAGTTTTTTGTAATTTATTGAATGGTTTATGTTTACTTATAACTATTCTTTTTTTAATGCTGAAGCGTTTCTGTAATGGCAACAGGGTTCAGTTTTATTGACATTATCGGCTTTTCCATCATTTGTACCCCCTCCATGTGGCACAAGACCAGAAACATGTCCGGGAGCTAGTGCTGTGCAATTGGGTTGGTTTTATGCATCAATTTTGCTGGTGGCAGTAGGTGTAGGGGGTCACAAGGCATGTCTGCAAACATTTGGAGCAAATCAATTCGGCAACAACAATCCAAACCAGGCAAGGAGGAGTTCTTTCTTCAACTGGTCCAATTTTGCAGTCAATATTGGCTTGCTTTTATCAAGTACCGTATTCGTTTACATCCAAGAAAACATCAGCTGGGTTTTGGGGTATGGCATCCCTGCCATAATCATGACAACAACGTTTTGCATTTATCTATCAAGGAGCAGCACATACCGACACAGTGCCCCTAAATCAAATCCATTTATCCAAATTCACAGAGTTCTCACAGCATCATTTCAGAAAAGGAGAATATCTGCTTCATCACAAAAAGATTATTCAGCACTTGTAATTCAGGATAACCGACTAGAACAACCACTGCTAAGCAATCACTCGAGGTATATCTTTAATCTTTTGTTATTTTACTTAACGATCAATTTAGCTTCCAAAACCTGTTTTATATAATTCAAACCAATTTTTTTTCATGGAAGGTTTCCAGACAAGGCCAAAATATTGGAAGATGAAGAATCTACACAGTGGAAAGCCTGCACTGAATCAGAGGAAGAAGAAGTGAAGCATATTTTGAGACTGATTCCTATATGGGTTTCCACTCTGATGTACGGGGTAATATATTATCAGTCACAGTCCTCCTTCATAAAACAGGGCAGGGCAATGAACCGAAAAATTGGTTCCAAATTTGAGGTCCCTTCAGCGGCCTTGCAAACAGCACTGAGCCTCACAGTGGCCCTGTTTCTTCCATTTTATGACCGTGTTTTTGTTCCCCTCGCCAGAAAAATAACAGGAAATGTCCGCGGCATAACAATGCTGCAGAGGATAAGTATTGGGTTACTTTTTTCAACATCGTCCATGATTGTTGCAGCAATGATTGAGATGATGAGGCTCAAACTTATCAAAGAATTAAGGCTTGAAAATGTGGGTTGTGAAGACATAGCTCCCATGAACATAGTTTGGCTCCTTCCACAGTACATTTTGCTGGGCTTGGCATACGTTTTTGCATTGATAGGAATGGAAGAATTCTTCTATGATCAGATGCCCTTGTCACTGAAAAGTTTTGGAGTAGCCATGTATTTGGGCACAGTTGGAGTAGGAGGAATTTTGGGTGGAGTTATAGTAGCAATAGTAAATAATTTGAGCAGTATTTGTGGTCATAATAGCTGGTTTGATGACAACATGAACCGAGCCCATTTCGACTACTTTTATTGGCTGCTTGCTGCCCTCAGTGCCCTCTTCTTCTATCTCTTCCTGCTCGCTGCCAAAGGTTTCCGTTGCAAAACAGGAATTCGAGTATTTCAACTTTCCTAGTGGGTAGCTTCCCCTTTTGGAATTCAATGCATAATTTGAGTTTCCAAATCATATTGTTACCCATAACTTAATACAGGGTAAAGAAAATTATACGAGGAATCTAAGTTTTAATTTATAAAAGCTTCTTAGTTTGTATCAATAAAGTTCCAGCAAAATTTATGACATGTCTTTAAGTTAGTGCAACTACTTACTAAGATGTTTTCATAGATTTAGTTGGTAAAATCTTATCAAAAAGCCATTCATCCAAACAAAATATCCATGGTGCTTACCTGCAAAATAATTGCACTTTAGCTTGTTTTTAAAGTATATTTAGTTTTGGTAGTTGTGTGTAACAATTCAACTTCTAAGCTCATTTAATATTAGATAAATTTTATTTTAGACTATACCTTGAGAAATGAAATAATCTTACTTTTATAACATGGAAAATTATAATTATTTATTTTATTTTATGAATGTACTCAACATAATATCTCAAAAAAATCACAATTTTCCAATGAAATTGGCTTTTGATGTTTCATTTGAAAATAAGCCAACAAGAGTACAACTCAACTAGAAGCCTTTTAATATCCTTATTTATTAAATTGCTTAGAAACATTACATATCTAGTCCTATGATTTGAATTATAAGATGATGAAATTTAATTTTAAATATGAATGCAATTTTCAACTGGTAAGTTTGGTCAATGTTAGACACATTTTATATTAAATAATATCTTTATCATCATCATTGTAACCCTGTCTCAACAAAATAGCGTTGGCTATATGAGTTCTTCCACATTAAAAGAGTTAAATATTTATCTCATTTGGAGAGGTTTTCCATGTATTCTTCAGTCATTCTTTGGCCTTCCTTTTGGTTGCTTTCCTAGATTGTAATGTGGGAATCTCAATTAATTTGTTTAGGAACTCCACATATTTATCCTAAATTATTAGATAATGTTATTTTAATTTTAAACGGTCTATTAGTACTAAACTTTGAATCTAGTACCTTTTAGTATATGGCAGCACAAGTTCACCAATTCATCAACATCCTCTGCTCATTCAATCAACTATATTTAAATTGATAACAAACTTAATTATTTAAATATACACCATCATAATATATAACCCATTTAATAAAATAAGTAATGTTTACAAAAGTCAAATTATTAGTATCCATAAATAGTTCCATTCAAGAACATCTTTTGGTGGGATCCTTGACTTGGAATGGTGGCCTTGTAAGATGCTCAAGAGTCATGTTCCAAGATCATATTTTTCCGTTAGAGCAATGTTACAAGACTTGAACTTTGTGAGTCACTTGTTTTTTTGAAAATAAACTCAGACTCAGCAAGTTACTCAAGTAACTTGCATCACAGTAGAAATGATATGTGGAAAATTAGATTTTCACCCATTTCTTGCCAAATATGATCAAATTCTAACCTCCTTGGTACTTTGCAAGTTACTAGGCTAGATGAAAAAACTTGAGACTCTATGAGTACTCCCAAAAACTTGCATTCTATGAGTTTGGTAACACTCATCATAGTCAATATCCTAGTCAGCATGCTACATTCTTAAGAAGTTTTCATAATTAGTGAGACATCTTTTATTAGTTCATTGGATACCATGGAACTTCCTTTGCATGTGTCAATAAGAGGACCTCTTGCTTATTCATTAAACAAAGGACCTCATACAAGAGTATTCAAAAAATTGGTTGATAACTTTCAATTACTTTTGATGACATCATATGAAGGATCATGTTGAACTAGGCATCACTTCATCACTAATTCTTGAATTCCATAACCTTTGACAAATTTCCACTTAAGATAGGTTTGCTCTCCTTAGCACATCACACAAAAATTACATGTATTTATTTTCATTATTTAAGAGGACAATGGAGAGAGAGAAAAAACATATTCCATAGGGCTCTTCACAAGAGAAAAGGCCTTGATTGAATAAGAAATGCAATTCTAGCTACAATTTAAAGAACAGTGATGAGTAAAGATGGAAAGAAGAACTATTCTATGTGAAAGTGAATAGAAATTTTATTATATTTTATATTGTTAGTCAATAATGAGGTGTTAGCTTATTGGTCAAACTTTTGATTTGAAAATTTAAATTTAACTATTTGTTTGACTATAAGTCTTTGGGGCAAAATATTGATAAATAATGTTTAAGGTTCCATCTTGCCTCACTTCCTCCATATAATGTATTAGCTGATCTTGATGGGCAATACTAAGTTATAAAGTTATGATTTGAGTACATGTCTTGGAGTTAAACATTGTTAAAAAATGTTTCAAGTTCCAACACCTACCCTTTTTGTATTGTGTTAGCTAGTAATTAGGCTTTTTCTTATTACTCTCTCTTCTATGTCGAAGACATAATGTTCCCTAATTTTTTTAATTAATATTTATTTTTTTGGCATTTGACATCCCCATATTGTGTTAGCCTAGTAGTAAGATTATTGATTTGAAAGCTCAAGTTGTTTAGAGAGAATACTCAATTACAATATGTATTCTTGGAACATACTTTCAAGTTAGCATAAAAGGTGCTCATACTAGGATTTGAGCTAACAACATGAATATATCAAAAACTTTAGGCAACTAAAGAACACTGCAGAAGAAACATCAGTGTATAACCCTATGAGTTGGGTAATAAAAAATCAAACCTGATGAGCGATGAAGTATCCAACACCCAACCATAAAAGATATGAGTGTTCACACACAATCCTAGTCAAATTCCTTAGACAAGGCAATGTGACTATGCAAGTAATTAGTTAGAGTTCGTGCTCATTGTTTTCTCATATGAGCTAGTAAATTCAATGCATATGCTTTAACTCACAATGAGGTACATGATAGATGATGTTGTATTAGCCATAGTTCCCCTAGTAAACATGAAGTAAGAGTAAAGGTTTCTAATTCTAAGTGATAGTAAACAAATATTTTCTAGCCTATGCGATGAGCAGTTGGTCCTAACCTTCCATTCACACCTTGGACTTCATGTAATGACTACTGGGATTACCAAGTACCGCACTACTAGGTGTACAATGTGATAGTACTACTGGTTACCAAGAAGCTACACTTAAGTGCTCGAGATTAGTAGTACTCATTTTTCTTAACAAAAATAATGGTGAAGTGCATAGAAAGTAAATCAGTAACTATGAAAATAGTAAACATGAAACTAAACGAAAGCAGAGATAAAACTAAGTGTTGCTGCAATGATGGAAAGTAATCTCGATCTTTATTTCTAGTCATGCAATGTGTCCAAATATATCAAACTAGAATAAAGACTCCGTTCAATCACTTAACATCACATTACAGGCACACACTACTAAGTATTGAAAGCTAAAATCAAAAAAAAAAAAAACAAAATGGAAAGATTTCTACTGCTATATTATCAAATCTATTGTGGATTCGTGCACTTAAGTGTTACTTTTATAGGCTAGCACACACCCCATAATATTGTTTATACAATAACATATCATGAGATATCAAATCTAGAACATCATAGATCCAATATTGTAACTATGATATTGTTATGATGAAATTTTTAACTTTATCATACCTTCATGACTGACTGAAAACTTATTCTTGAGTTAAAAATTGAGGATAGAATCCCTAACAAAATTGGGAGGTAGATTTACATGATACTAACTGCTCTATACATGACTATTGAGTGCCGCAGTGGTGTTTTACAAAAATGACACAAATATGACATGAAAAACTTTAACAAAAAAAAAATTTTGGTAAAGCTGGATGTTGCCTTATGTTGTTCTTGGTGGTGGTGGCTCCTCCATTGGTTACTTTCCCTTGTCATCAAGCTTATGAAATTAGTAACGATTTAGGAGTGTTTGTAATTTCTCTTCTTCCATTCTTGGATCATGATTCATCCATGCTAATGAACTAATGTTTGATGGAGTTGTCGACACATGCCATGAACATGGTAGTTGTGAAAACATCTTATTAGTTTTAACATACCATTTTGAAAATTTTCGTTTGGCCTTCTCTCTTAGTTCATGATAAACTATGAATCTTTTGGCTAGGTTTACTACTACATATTTTTGACACTAGTAACTAACCTTAACTACTTCTAACTCTTAGTTTGCTACTGGAAGTTTCTATAAAGCATCTTTGTGACTACAAACTCCTTCTCATACAAGGCATACATGGCTACGACTTGTTGTTCAAGCTCACTTTTGGGCCTACTTGCTATCATCATGGCCAAGTTAGCATAATGGAGGTTTGCTAACCCCATGTATTTCTTTAAGTCCTCTATCTGTAAGTCTTTATTTTTCACTTCTACTTTATAGGTGTGGGCCATGTTTTCTATGATGGATTGCCATTCTGGATTTTGTGTTGACATGGAATTAATTTTGGCCTTCATCATATGGATCTCTTTCTCATTGATTTGCTGATAGATTCCCACCTGATCATGGAATTGTTCCTTGAGCCATTCATGCTTCTTTACCTCATTCTACCATGCACTAACTTCAATGGCTAACTTCTAATGAAGGGTGTGTACCTCCTCCATGGAGAGGATTTTGTTTTCTCTTATGAGGCAGCTCATATCTTGGTTGACCCTCACTAACTATTTCCTTAGTTGGTGGATGTTCTCTTCCAAACTATTTTTTTGTTTATCAACAGTGGTCAACCACATGTTATCTATAGAAAATTTTTTATTTTCCTCTTGTAATGTAGCAAGTGCTTTAGCATGGGCATATGTTTGGGCTTTGGCTGCTAAAGTATCCCATACTACCTTTTCTTGCTCATTCTCCACCTCTTTATTATTCCTAAGGAGGTAATTTATCTACTTAGTTCTGAATTATGCTAGTTGTTCAGGTGCAATGAACTAAGTTAGATCTCTCCTTTCTACTCTTAGAGCTACAAGCTCTTGTAATTGGTGAAGCTCATTCCTAGCATGCTCTGCCCTAATTTTGACCATGATCAATTTTCCTTTCATGGCAATCAATTCAGACTATGTTGCAATGACATTACTAGGAATGTCAAAGAGATTTATCATAACATATCCTATCTACAATAGTCTATCTAACACATCTTCATCATCTACAAGAGTCATAGAGGTACTAGCTAACATTTGAGCATCGTTGGTTCCAAAAACATTAGCTAGTGCCACAACAAGTACATTGAAATATTCTTTAATATGAGCTATGATTACTTCTGTGGCTCCTACTGCATCATGGTGCTACATGACCACAACTGTGGCTTCTTCTTCAGATTCAAGCACCACTTGGAACAATGCAACATTCTTAGAAATTTGCTATGACCATTGGACCTCTACTCTTGATTGTAATAATATTTTTTCACTGGCAGGATTTGCTGCAATGGTTGGACTGACTACATCATCAATCACTTTGAATAAATTGGTTGGTTCCCTTCTTCCGTAAGTAATTATTTTTGCAATTTGCTACAAATGACTCATTGAAGGCCTATAATCTTGTGGTGATGGTGGTGGAACTTGCTATTGTTGTTGTAGTTGTTCTGTGGTCTGAGTAGTCTTCTTAGTGCTTGGTTGTTCTTCTATTTGGTCCTTTTTGGGAGGCACTAACTTCAACATTTTGGCATAGGAAGCATTCTGTGCCTTTCTTAATGCATCATTTGTATACCCTAGGATGCCAACTCATTTGCATAACTTCTAGATAAGGTAAGGGAATGGAAGTGTTAACTTCCCTACCTTCTTCTCCTCGAATCACCTTTGGATTTTTGTGAAGTAGAGGTGAGTGATGTTTACATTGAAATTTCCCATTAATATTGCACTACCTTTAGCCACATATGTAGAGATTAAGTTCAATATGTTGGTGGGAAATAGGTGATAAGTGCCAATTTTAAAATAAATCTTTTCTTCTGTAGTTAGTTCACTATATTCCTTATTATCCTTGCCATATGCCCATTGCAACCATAGCTTCCTAGCATCTATGTTAGATCTTGTTGATATATGTGCCACTTTTGTCCCTTCATTCGGTACATTCAGTACCTCTATAGTTGCCTTAACTAAGTAAGACACCAAGATCCCTTCAATTTCTATTGTAGCATTTACTTCTCAATTCTATCATAACTGGAGTATTTCTCCTAAATACCACTCCACATTTATTGTTAGGATAGGCCACAAAGAAGATGATTGCGGTTGGGCCTTAACACCCTCTAGAGAAAATTCCAAAAATGGACCAAAGTTAAGTTCCACAATTACTATCGACATGATGGATTTTTTTTTGAATAGCCTAAAGACATTCAAGAGACAGTGTGGGTTGCTATCCCTGGATGGACACTTGTGGAATGCCTACTTCTGTTTAAGTAGATTGCTTTGTGGTAGGATTTTGTTGATGAATACTAAAGGATTATGCCTCTACACTCCTTGTTCTTCTTGTAGATTTTGCTTGCTCACTTGTCCTCTTCCACTGCCTTGTGGTCTTTTGCTTGGTAGTCATGGAAGTTCTCCTTGTGCTCCTCTTTTTGGGACCATCTACAATTAATTAAGGATTTTGAATTACTAAAGTATTCTCATAAATGAGCAACAATTTGGTACGTTACTAATATCCTTAGTTATATCAAGTTCTTAGTTCATTATGATTGCAGAGTTAGAAAATTTTTCAAGAACAACCCCATGAGTACTTTTATATTTTGTAAAATGAGTGGTATGATCTATTAGGAGTCTTCTTAAAGTTGTTTTGACCTTAACATGAGTGATTTACTTTAAAAATTCTTGATATGTCCTCTTAAACTTACCATTATATTTCCTTCTAGTTGTTAGCAATATAAAAAAATCAACTTAGATTTTCTTCACTAGCATCCCTCCATGACTAAGATGAGCACTCTAAGATCATGTAGATTCAAAAATCATGAAAATCGGAGCAATAATGCACAAGTTATGGGCACTAGAAGATGGAGTGTCAGAGTGCTTAATTGCAAAGAAAAATTAGTAACTCTCCTCTTATGAAAATCAAAAATAATTTTTTTTCAAACTCCCCCATGCTATATATAATATTTATAAGTGTGATATCATAAATACACCATCATTGATGTGATATCGTAAGTGCCTATGATATTGTATCTACAATACCATCTTAGAAAAAATCAAATTTTCTTAAGGCTTTCTAGGAAAAAATTAAGTCCCATCAGATGGCTGGAAGATATGCATCATGTTAAAAGAAAGGGTCATAAAATGAAGATGATGCTTCAGGTGTGAAAATTAAGCATTGAAAGTCTATGATTAAGAAATCTTGGTTTACGAAAGTATATGAGGTGTTGATGAAATGAATGAGATAGACAATGGTGTTGTGTCCTTAGAATAGATAGTGTGAATGATATGGAAAGTGTTTGTTGTCATTTATTAGAATTGGAATTATCAAGATGATGTGGAATTGCTTGGAAGATATAAGACACAATAGTTATAGAAGTGGGTCCTCCCCAAAGTAGGCTCCAACCCTTAATGCCCTTATATAACCACACCTAGAAGTGTTCTTAGGCACTTAAGGAGTTGAATGTAATGCATACCTACTTAGCAAGACACACATGTTAGTACCACCAAATTGGGAAAATAACTCTATGTTACATAAGATCATAAGTTATGACTATTCAAATAGTGAGATGAGATGGACTTACAAAGGATTGTAGAAATCAAGATATGAGGTGGATTACCATAAGCATAATGAATTCTTGTGTTTTATTAGTTGTTGAAGTAATCATTGGCCTTTCTGTCCAAGATTCAAACCAAGTCCAGAGCATATTCCAGTGACATTGCATTGTTTCATCTCTTGGAATTACAATCATAAGACTATCAATGTTACAAGGGGTATTGTCACTTGGCATATTTTTCAAGGAAGGAGTTTTGTTCATGGAACTTTATTTTTATTATCATTTCTAAGAAGCCACCTACCTTCAAGCATGGATAACATGTCTTTCTAGTGGGACCCCTAGAAATTTATCCTATGTTCTTTTTTTTTCTAACTGTGTTAACCTTTTAAGGTAGCACTTATTTTACTCTTACTCCCATTTTTCATTAGATCTAAAAGGATATAATACAACCTTAGAAACATGATAGAACTCACAATAATAGTTTAGAAGAATCCACAAATTTCCTTGTTGTCATACCCTTTTCATTCCCTCTTGGTTCTTCACTTTTCCATCCAAGCATAATGATCAAAAATTTATTCTTAGTTGTATAATGGAAAAGAATATCATTATGGCCATCGTAAGAATCTCTTATTAATGGAATGGATGGATGGATGATGTGGGCTCATTGTGTAAATAATTAGTCTCTTATGACTTCATAACATAGAGAAATCTTCATCTTATTGGGCTAAATCTTGCCATTATTTGAATGTATTTTATTAATAATCAAAATTATTTATAGAGGGTTTAAAAAAAATATGAAAGAAATGGAGCAGATAATAAAAAGTTGTGAAAAAGTGTAAAGAATAAAAATTGTTAAAGAACGTAAAATGTAAAAGAATATGAAAAATTAAATAAATGGAAAAGCATAAAAGAATGAGAAAAGATTAAAGAATATGAAAAATGAAAAGAATTGTAAAACAAGAAATAGAAAAATTAGTAAGGTATGTATGGATTTAAATGGATACCCCCACAACTATTATGAATATCAGGGAAATGGAAGATAGAACAAGTGGAAGATTGGTGAGTAGATTAGGTAGACTCCCTTGAATACTCATAATATGGTTTGACTTGTTGGATGTTGACAAGGATAAGCTTGTGGGCTAGATGGGTGATGAATATGTAAGGCACCAAATGGATAAGTGGCATCTACAATGTATGGTCCCTCCCAAAGTGTTTGAAATTTAGCCTTTTTGGGTAAATGGCTAGGATTGTAGTAGAGGACCTTGTCACCTAGTTGTATGATTACATTCCTTATCATTCCTAAGTTTGGAGTAATGCTTGTGGACTTTACTACCAATAAGTGCTACTAGCTGGTTCTCATCTAAAAGATTCAAATTTATCATATGTTTCTTTTGTGCTAAACTCAAATCAAGGTCAAGTTCACTAGCAGTAGCTAAAGTGTGAAGCTTTGCTTAAATTGGAAGCATTGGCAACTTTCCATAGAATAACTCATATGGGATGTATCCTATAGGTAATTTATAGAATGTCTTGTAGATCCATAGAGCATCATTTAATTTTGTGCTCCAATCTCATCTAAACTTACTAACTGTCCTAATGAGTATTCTAGTAATTTCATAGTTAATAACTTTAGCTTCACCATTTACTTGGGGATGCTATGGTGTTGTCAGTTTATGGTTAACCCCAAGTTGTTACATGAGTTTCTTAAAGCTAGCATTGATGAAGTGGGTCCCATTATCTAATATTAGCATTCTAGGTACTCCAAATTAGTTCACCACATGTTGTTGACAAAACTTTGTAACTGTTTTTACTGTATAATATTTCACTGCTACTACCTCTACCAACTTTGTGCAATAATCACAATCACAATAATGTATGCCTTTCTATTTGACATCAATTGAATGGACCCCATAAAATTAATTCTCCAAATATCAAAAGGCTCCAATGGTTGTATCTAGTGTTGTAGCCCTTCATATCTAGCTGTAATTCCTCCATCCCTTTGGCACTATTTGCAAGATTATGTGAACTTGTGGGAATATCTAAATAGCATAGGCCAAAAGTAGCTAGCCATCAATAGTTTAAGTGTCATTCTGTGCCTTGCATAGTGACCACCACATGAGCCTTCATGGATGTCTTGTAAACATCTTTATTGGTCATGATCTAGCACACACCATCTAATGAGTCCATCTACAAAAACCTTGTAGTGGTTGTTATTGATTTCCATGTATTTTTTGGCTTTATGAAGGAATTGTTCTCATTATTTTCTATTCTATTGAACAGGAAGCTCTTGTGCTATGAAATAAGTTAGGTCCTCTACAGTCCATGGCTTCCTTGTTGAATCTACAACCTTTACTATCTTAGAAAATAGATCCTCATTGGGAAATTGATCTAATAAAGGTTCTACTCAGTTATATACATCCCATTTCAACCTTGATAAATGATCAACTACAACATTTTCTATCCCTTTTTTTATCAATCATTGTTATGTTAAACTCTTGGAGAATCACAAGCCATCTTATCACTCTAGGACTAACCATTGGCTTGTTCATTACAAATTAGATGGCACTATGATTGGTGTGGACATATATCTAGTAATTGAGCACATAATGTCTAAATTTTTCAAGCACATACACCATGGCCATTAGCTACTTTTTAGTGGTGGTGTAATTTGGTTGTGCTTTAGTGATGCTCCTGTTGGCACAATGTATGTAGTATGGTCTCTTGTGATTGTCTTCTTTAGAAATCTCAACTGACAAATCTCTCACATGTAGCTTAGCATCAATTTTGCTAAGCCATGCCCTCTCCATGATTATTGGGAATTGCTTATTAGCATCTTTTACATCAATTAGTAGAAAGTTAGCTAGATAGGACCATCCATTGATAGTGGTCACTACATCATCTATCTAATCCAAAGGAGTGGTAAGAGACTAATATGTAAGATCCAACATAATATTGCATTCTTCCAATGGTGGTAGGCTCCACGCTTGATATGTTTTGTAGGAAATCAAATTCATCCTAGAACTAGAGTCTAACAAAGCTTTGCATGATAAATTTCTAGCTACTCGTAGATGAATCACAGGAACTCCTAGATCAATTCTCTTCTTTGGGAGTGGTCCTACCTTGATCTAGTTAGTGAAAATTTCAATGAGCATGACAACTTGTATGTTTGGGCTTGATGATGATGGAAGCTTGTCAATAGTGAAAAGATTTGTTTTATGAGAAGTTCATATTGATGAAGCTCCAGTTCTACTAGCCTTCTCTAGACTTTTCCTAAAGAAATAACATTTCTTTGTTTGGACCTTAGTATGGCTAGTGAGATCCTCCACTTGTATATTTACTACCCTTGCAGCTCTCTTTTTCTGTAGTTGTGAGGTGGTGGAACTAATGGCAAAGGATTTGGATTAATATATGAAAAATCAGCTACTTGTGAATGCATGTATGAGTTTGAATTGGCACCTGGTGACATCGGTCAATAGTATTCTAGTCGATAACACTGTGAAGTTTGAATAGTAGCATTTTCTGGTGGGACGGGTTGTTGGACATAATAGTTAAAAGGATTAGGTTGTCAATATGGATACTATTGGAGAGGTGGTGGCATAGCCCATGATTGAGGCTATTTCCACTACTGATAATATTGCTCTTGTAGTTGTGGCAAAGCTTCACTAGGATAATACATTAGTTGAAATTTCTATCAGTAGTTACCTTGAGGATAAGATAATTGTATGGGCATTTGTTTTAGAACAAATTTGTGGTTAAGTGCATATGCTCCCATTTCTTGTAGATGTGTCATAACTAGACAACATTCCTTAGGATGTTCGTACTAGTACATAATGCAACTTTCATCATCTATAGAGCTAGTATTTGAGACCATAGCTACCAAAGAAACTTTGCCTTTGCATCCAAATTCCTTCTTCTTTCTTTTTTCTTTACCTCTTATGAAGGCTTGCTCTACTCTTTCCTTCACAATCTTTAACACTATGGTACACCTTTCATCAACTGAATCCCACATTTTTACTACTTATGCAACTACATCAACAATAGATTTTTCAATCGGTAGCATCTCTTTTCAGATTACCTAGTTCAAGGTTTCTTCCTCTTGGGTATCACACACTTGTGCATCTCTCTTTCTTATTAATGGATCCTTGTTGTACTCTTTAGCTAATTCTCTTTTTTGACTTCTCCTTCCTCTTTTATCACTTGATTGATCAAAGTTTGAATATGATGGATGGTCAGTTTTGATAATCTTCCCTAGGCATAAACCCCAAGGGCCTCTCTGGTTTTAGTTCTTAGCCCATCTATGATGTGCCTAAGTTGTTCCTTTGATAAAAATCCATGGCTTGGGCATCTATGTAATAATGAATAATATTTGTCCATTGTCGCATCAAGGGTTTTATGAATTCCTTGTTTCCAGCCCTAGATTTATTTTTTTAAATTTGATACTCGTGTATAGGTATGATATTTTTCATTAAAGATTTCAACCATGGTACTCCAATGTCTAATAAGTTCAAGTTCCAATGACCTATACTAGCTTTTTGCTTCCTTCACAAGTGTTCTAGGAAACAATTTCAATTTTTTCCAATCACTCTCTATGTTTGAAGGGCACAGACATCATGGAATGCTTGAAGGTGATGTTGTGTATCAACATTGTAACTACCTTTAAATTGGAGCATATTGTTCATATCTAGCCATTTAATCCGGCTATCTCTCACATGCCTCGTCAGTATGTAGATAGCTTCTTGAATATTAATCATGCTTCAAGTTGCCATGAGGGGTTCATCATCATGATTGGGTTAGTGTGCTCTATTGTAGTGGTGACCCCTTGTATGCTCATGTCTATCATGATCCTCTCTTCTATCTCTTCTTCTCCTTCTTTCATGCTCTTCATCCTCCGAATCAAAGTTCCTTGAATATCTATCATGATGATCATGGGTTCTCCTTTCATTCCTATCAGATTCTCAATACTTGTGCCTTCTCTTGTCAGAGTCCTCCAACAACTATGATGAGGATGATGAGGTAGTAGGAGAATGGTGCCCGTTGGTTTTCCTTTCATAACTCTTGTATGTTTCTCTAGATTCGGTAGAAACCCTTGGCCTAGAGTCTTGATTATATCTTGAGTCAATAGCCTTCATGTTGTGTGTCTCTACTAGAGTAGAATGCAGTTGGGCTTTGATAGGTTCCTCTAGTTTGATGATAGGTGTTTTTGATAGCTCCTCATGGTTTTGGTGGAATTTTTTTAAAAATGAATTGATTAGCATCAAGTTCTTCTATGATAACAAAAGTGTTAGTTTACTTCCCATTATTATGTATATGTTTGATCTTCATGGTAGCATCTCTTCTCATCTACTCCTTTGTGGATTCATAGGGTTTGGTCATGTGTTGAGTTACATGATACCCTTCTTAAATATGGTCCAAATGCATTTCCTTTAGAGCAGTTTGTAGCATGTTTAGTGTTGCACGTTCTAAAGGCAAGACTATGTTGCCTTGTATGTCTCTCCACCTCATTTGCTTGTCCTGATGGAAGATAAAAGTAAAGTTTGGATGGTATGGATCAATGTGAGAATAAGTGATTCATGTCTACATTGGCATCCTCCATTCGTTTTCATCAATAATTCTATCATTGCATCTTCTTATCTCCTTGGAAAGTGATGATGATCATTATGTGAAGCCATATTATAGTGTTTAGACTATTTGTTTTAAAAGTATGCTTTACTTATATTTATTAGGTTTGACTTTTAAGTTTTAGATACAACAAACTTTGAAAAATCAATTACTTAGCATAACATTGACTTGTCCCCATCAATGATGCCAATGATGAGTGGTGAAGTATCCAACACCCAGCCATACAAGATATGACTGTTCACACATGATCTTGGTTAAATTTTGTAGACAAGGCAGTGTGATTATGCAAGTAATTGGTTAGAGTTCGTGATCATTGTCTTCCCACGTGAGCTAGTAAATTCAATGTGTATAGTTTAACTCATGATGAGGTATAAGATAGATGATGTTGTATTGACCATAATTCCCCTAGTATACATGAAGTAAGAGTAAATATTTCTAATTCTAAGTGATAGTAAACAAATCTAATCTAGCCTATGCAGTGAACAGCCTAGTCCTAACCTTTTGTTCACATCTTGGATGTCATGTAACTACTATTGGGATTACCAAGTACCACACTACTAAGTATACCAAGTCATAGTACTACTGGGTTACCAAGCAGCCACACTTAAGTGCTTGAGATTAGTCGTACTCATTCCGCTTAACAACATTAATGGTAAAGTGCATAGAAAGTAAATTAGTAACTATATAAATAGTAAACATTAAACCAAATGAAAGCAAAAATGAAACTAAGTGTTGCTACAATTATGGAAAGTAATCTCAATCTTTATTTTTGGTCATGCAGTGTCCAAGTACATCACACTTGAATAAAGACTCTATTCAATCACTTAACATCACATTGTAGGCACACATTATTAAGTACTGAAAACTAAAATTATAAAAACAAACTGAAAGAGTTCTGCTACTATGTTATCAAATCTATTGTGGATCTGTGCGTTTAAGTGTTGCTTTTATAAGCTAGCACACACCTATGATATCATTTATATGATAATGTATCATGAGATACAATATCGAATTTACAACATCGTAGATACGATATCATTATGGTGAAATTTTTGACTTTATCAAAACCCATAACTTGAAGCTTTCAAATCAAGTCAACTTCACCCTAAGATATATAGTACAATTAGAACATTATAGTTCAATCTTGCCGACTAGAATAAAATCGGTGACATGAAGGTTTCAAATCAAGAGTCTTAACACTAGGCTAACAGCTCATTGTCAATTTTTTTTGAATAATTACAATCATATTATAAATATTTAGATTAATTTTATCTTCTTTATATTTTTATTGATGTATCATTTTTGTTCTAAGCCCATCCTTTATTTTAAAGATTCCTCAATTCTAAGGAGTAAGGAATTCTTTGTAACTATTTGGTGATTGAGAGACTTGTAGCAAAATGTTGGATGATGCTATAAGTTTAGATTAATATAATAATAAAGTCTAGATTATTAGCCTAATCCTTTTCTTTAGATTGGTTGTAAGGAGAAAACTCTTAAAACTATTGAGATTTTTCTTTAGATTCTTTCTTTTATGTTGATGATCTAATGTACTCTAGTTTTTTAAAATCTTTATTTATTAGTTTTTGGGGTCTTGACACACCATTCAAAATAATAATAATATTTTTTTCACTTTGTAATAACATTTGATGCATAAATGTTAGAAGAATATAATGAGCAGTGAGCATGCCCAATACCCACCCATCCAATCTATAAGCATCATATTGGACCATATTATAAGTTGTGGATGGCATTAACATTGTACCTATATAGTTAAATATGAGATTTGAAGTTACTATTTTTCAAACTATACACGTAGTGGTCCTTAATGCATATGGTTAGGTGTTGCTCATATGCATGATTATGATATTACTATGAATATTAATAAAACTAAACAATAATAAAGAAATTAATTAATTAATCTAATTAACAATAAATACAAAGTCTAAACTAGCCTAAGGTGATAAGTGTTCAATCTCCAATTTATCATCTATGTCCTAAATTAGTATATCTATCATTGGAATTACCATGCAATATGCTATTAGGCATATCAAGCAATACCATTGTTGGGATTATCAAATGAGTAAATGTTACACTTAAAATTGGGTCATGCATCTAAGAATTATATTAAGATGTGATGGAATCATAAACATTAAGTTAAGTTACATTGAAAAGCAAAATGCAAAGGAAAGTAGATCTATGCTAAAAGAGAGTGTTGCAATATAAGGGAATTAATTTCAATCTTTATTATTAGTCATGGAACATATCCATATATATTCCACTCAGATAAAAACATCATACAATTAACTCAAAACCATGTTGTAGGTACTCCTTAACTATTATAGAAATTTAGAAATCAAAATGTAAGAATTTGACTATCTATTGAATAAATGGTACCATAAATATAGGAGGTGAACTACATTTATAAGTATTTGTTGCAACTACAACTTCATATATACAACTTTACATCAAAGGCTACAATGTCACGTCTATGACATTGTGGGCATTCATAACTATAATTTTATTGTTCACATTCTAAAGGAGGTACATTGTTGGAACCCAAAACTTTTTTAAAAAACAATATTTATTCTTAGAACATATAGTTAAATTAGAAAATTAGTATTGCTCACTAGAATTGAATCCATAACTTGGAATTTCCAAATTAAATGTCTTACCACTAGCCTAACATCTCATTGGTTTCATCACATTCTCAAAGAATCAACCATGCACTATTATTTGGAACATTAGTGTTGCTAAAATTGAAACTTTAGTTCTCTAGATATTCCTAGGTTAGATAGTCTACACAATGCTTTAATATAGCTTTGTAGAACACAAATAATAATATTAGAATGCTTAAAACGTAATTTAAATTTGCTATATTTTCCTTTATTTATTTTGTTTGTTGGGGGAGGTGTGGTGTGCGGGTGTGTTAGACCCCCAAACAAATAAATAATAATATTAAAAGAATTCAAAATACATTAGATTATCAAAGAAAGAGTCTAAAGACAAAGCTCAATGGTTTTGGGGATGCTTTTTAGAGTCTTCATCTTTACAACCAATCCTGAAAGACCTCCCTTTTAGGGTAGGAAAAGAATTAAGCCTTACCCTTATTCAAAGCACCCTCATAGGTTTTCACCTCTTACTAAAGGATTTCTTGAAAACAGAAGGACAAAACTCTCTCTTAGAAAAAGAAAGAAAGAAGGAATACATCAATCAGAGATAAAGTCCAAAAATGTTTGAAGTCTAATTTTTCTAAAAGTCCCCTTATATATTTGGAAATTTTCATGTAATGTGGTTTATTTGTTCAAGGTAATATCATTATTTAACATTTCATACATTGACACATATTTGAATGAATTACCCTTTAATTTATTTTGTTTATAGGGAAGTAACATTTAGTAGGAGGTAAACATTTGAGAGAGCATTTCCAAAAGAGGGCAAGGTATAATCCTTTTCCTATTCCAAAGAGAAGGTTTATTAGGATTGGTTGTAAGATGAAAATCTCAAAAAGTATCCCAAAAATATTAAAACTTCCCTTTTGTATTTGAGAGCTTCACCACTATTTAGTGTTTCTCATTGCTATACTCTATTTTTTTTTTTTTTTTTGGAGTATTTGACAAATTTGCAACTTGTCTATCAATGAAGTACAACTTACTTGGTTAAAGTGTGAGATCTAGGTTAATACAAGTCATAGATATAAATCCAAGAAAGTTATGGTGAGACATTATCACATACAAAGCAACAAGTCTAGCTTAATTAGTTACCAATAAATTGTTAACCTAGTGGTAAGATTTTTGATCTAAAAACTCCAAGTCATGGGTTCCATTCTCATGGGTAATCTTGAGTTATAAAGTTCTATTTGATGAAAATAATTCACATCCCTAGACCCCTTCTAAATCCAAGGGAGTTATGGTGAGACATTATCATATGCAAAGCAATAAACATACCAATTAATGTATGCACTCTTTAACAAGTTGACGGCCTATTTAATAGGGACTGGGTGTTAAAACATCATGAAACCCATAACTTAGAATTTCCAAATCAAGTATTTTTAACTCCCACCTTATTTTTAAATGTTTGGGCTTGAACAGCCCCTTATAATTTAAAATCAGACATGCGCAAAGGAATTAACTTTATCATCGTGGTTGATTTGAAAAATAAAAACAATTTCTTTCTAAGAACCATCACTGATAAGTTTATATAGAGCAGAAAAAACCACAACCATGATCATGCATCGTGAGATCCATCCGGCAAAGGCACGACGCAGAAACCATCGGAGTTGTTTCGTGAGAGAATCTGTTGCAGAAACCATGGCAGCAGTCGTCAATTCACCGGAGGAGGAAGAATCCTTAACCCCCATTGAGGAACCTCTGGAAAAGTTCGTAGCAGATTTATATGCAGGATGCCCTCAAAATCAGGTGCTCAAGGAAGTAATTCCGCTTTATGGCATAGTTTACAAATTAGGTACATCCATTCCGCATGGCAATCGTCCCATGCAGCTTTACCACAAATATGAATGGTTTCTCCAGAAACATATTCATGAAAGAGTGAAGCCATCATTTAAGGAAGGAGATGGTAAATCTATGTTGAGTGAAAATTTTCCCAAATCATTGTTCATTGGCTTTATGGTATTTCTAGCTACCTTGATCGATGCTATGATATCCAGGAACATAAGATTCCAACCCTTCAACAAATCGGGTACGTTTGGTTCTGTAAAATTCTTGATGAATTTCTTGGTGAAGGGTCAAACAAACATTGATATCGTGCTAAAGTTGATAGAATTTGAGAGAGAACGAAACCATAGTGTCTGACAAACATTGTGCGTTCGTTGCGTGCCCCATCTGCTCACTGCTTATTGTTGTCCACCACACCGCGGCCGCCTGTCATTGTCGTCCCCTCCTTTGCCTGTCATCGTCTTCAGAGATGCTGCTTGTTGTCGTTGTTCACCTCCTACTCCTACTCCTACCCCTACTCCTACTCCTACTGTGCCGCGCTATTCATCGCCGCTACGCTGCCCCACTCGCCTGCTGTGAACGTCCTTAGCGCCGAACTGTGCACACCCGTGGGCATCATGCAGGCATAGAACAGAGCGCCCGCCGTGACTCGTCCTTTCACTTGCACCACTGCACGCCTCTCTCTCGCATGCCGTTAAAATCTTCATCTATGACTATGGTAGGAAATGTAGTATGCGTTGCCGACTCATGCATTTTATACAATGCATGAAGGTGGCCACTATATTAATGCATGAACGCTACCACTATACTCATTAATGTGTTTTATGTGTTACTTAATGCATGAAGGTCGCCACTATATTGGTTAACAGTTTTTTATGAGTTAGTTAATATATCAAGAATGCGTGGATGCAATGGCATTGGGTGTCTTGTGGTAACCGTGGCTTATAAATTTGTTCTTGATGGAAAAACAATGGCACCACAAATCACAGCAGGATTGCAGTTTTAGTCCCTTTCACAGATGTTTAGAGGTTGTTGGAAAGCGCTAGATTTGAAGAACAATCCGAACACTAGGTTTAATCCAAGGTTAGTTCCATTTGCTTCACAATTTTGCATTTTTGGTTATTTATACATGCGAATTTCTTATGTCAGAGGTCAGTTTCATTTGCTTCGCGTAATTGTGCATTTTTGGTTATTTATACATGTGAATTTCTTGTGCCATTTGCTTTTGCATTGTGCATTTTAAGTTATTTATGCATATGATTTTCTTGTGCCATTTGCTTTCGCATTGTGCATTTTCAATTATCTATGCATGTAAATTTCTTGTGCAATCTACAAATTTTGTTTTACATTTGGTATCGAAGCTTCATTTCTGTCTCTATCTTGATGCCATTACTAGTTAGTAATTGGAAAGCCCATTTATGATTGTGAAGAGCATCCCTGTAAAATTACTAACCTTTGCAATATTGTTTTGTCAGGGTTCCTTCTTTTGCAAGGTGTGACAGGTGCCCCATTTAGGTGATATTTTGGGGTTTTGAACTATGCATAAAGTTGTTTTACTCAAAATATTAAAAATTTTGTAATGCATAGTTTTTCCTACATAAAATTGTAACTTGTGATATTTTTTTAAATTTTTTTTATACGATTAGAGAGTAGCCATAGCATCTTTAATTGTGCAAAGTTGTTAAAAGTTTTGGATCACATATGGAAAATTAAATTTTGATTAATCATATGTAATGCAATAAATTTTATGCTACAAGAATTTTTATTGTATTTAATGTGATTAATCAAGATGATATGTTAAATTATTTTTCTTAATTTGCCCATAGGGATTAAGAAAAAGAATATAATTTAACAGTTTCATCTTAAGGATATATGAATAAGTTTGAATTAAAATTTAGCCCACAGGCAATTTTATGTTATTTGATTTATATTTTTATATGATTTACATTGGTAAACATGTCTTATGGTATTTTAACCTTAAATTTAGTGACATAAGCATGTTTAATTATGTAGTTGTACAACTTGTAAACTACTCTGATTTCAAATGTGACTGATGAGAGTGGTTACTCTAGCAGTTTATTCTAATTATTAGAGCAGTTACTCTAGTGGTTTATTCTAATTATTAAAGTAGTTACTCTAGCGGTTTATTCTAATTATTAGAGCAGTTACTCTAACAGTTTATTCTAATTATTAGAGTGGTTACTCTAATTATTAGAGTAGTTGCTCCCAAGCCTATAAATACAATGCCTAGGCACACAATTGAGAAAGAAATCTTTTAGTAGTCAAGTAGCGAAACTCTTGTAGTTTGTTTGAAAGTTAGAGTATTTTCCAAGTGCCCGCAGTAGGAGGTCTAAGTGTGGATAAATCTTTATTCGAGCATTGTGTACTTGAGCACACCTTGTATATGACAATAAAGACGAGCTCTTTGATTCATCCTTGCAGTGCTTGAGATTTATTTTCTTATGCATTTATTTTATTTTATGCACTTTACATTTATGTTATTAGTGTAGCAATTCATTTTGATCAATTAAGAAAACCATTAAATTACGCTCAGTACAATTACTTCGAGCATGTGTGTAACACTTGGTAACCTAGTAACAATTAGCGTTTGGTAATCATAGTAGTATTGTACTGGTTCAGAATGTGTATGGCAAGTGAGAACAGATGCTGGTGTTAGGATTAGTTAGAACTTAGTTAATGAGTAGTTAAGATAAATTAGTCACTTAGTTATCTCTCTTTTCCCTTATTAGCATAGGACATAAAAACATAAAAGATATAAAAATCATATGCTTCAAGCTTACTTAACCATACAATCATGACATACAAGTATGTTTGGAAAAACAATGATCAACCAACTCATCCTTATTCCACAAGGATGCATAAGCACTTAGTCCTTAGAATTTGACTAGATCGTGCATGAAACGCTTGTATTCGTATGGTTGAGCATAAGGGTACCTCACCGCTCATTAGTGACATTCCTGAATTAAAGGGTGATAATTATAAGCTATGGTCAGATAGACATTGATTATGCTATCCGTAAGAATGAACCACTTGCCATTACAACAGCAAGCCATCCAAATGATAATGGTAATTATGAAAAATAGGAGTGATTTAATTGTCTCTATGTCATGTTCATAAAAACCAAGATCTTATTGGAACAATATGACAATGTGCGTGATTTGTTAAAGGCAATTGATGAACAATTTGAGTCATTAGACAAAGCATTGGCTAGTACCTTAATAATGAAGTTCTTATCCATGAAGCTCATCAAAATTCATGGTGTGCATAAGCACATCATGCAAATGAGGGATATAGCAGCTCAACTCAAAACACTTGAGGTTGAGATGTTAGGATCTTTTCCTTGTGCACTACATTTTAAACATGTTCCCATTGTAGAACAGACCCTTTAAGATTTCTTATAACACACATAAGGACAAATGGTCAATCAATGAACTAATGATCATGTGTGTGCAAGAAGAGGGTAGACTTGCGATGGAAGTGAAAGAAAGTGTGCATCTAGTCACACAAGAAAAGAGTAAAGAACAAGCCAAAGGTAAGTGAAAGGTCAAATTGCTTACAAAGCTGATATTAAGAAAGAATCCAGATGCTTTTTCTGCAAAAAGAAAGGGCACATAAAGAAGGATTGTCCTAAATATCAGAAATGGCTTCAAAAGAAAGGTACTCAACTCTCTCTTGTTTGTTTTGAATCTAATATGGTTGATGTTGGCCATGACACATGGTGGATTAACTTTGGTTCTACAATCCATGTTACTAATTCCTTGCAGGTGGTGCAAAACCTAAGGAAGCTAGTGGCAACCGAGGCTTACATCTATTCAGGCAACAAGATGTGCTCACATGTGGAGGCAATCCGAACATGCAAATTAGTTATAAGTAATGGTTTTTTTTTAGAGTTGGAAAAGACATTTTATATTTCTAGTTTTTCAAGGAATTTGATTTCTGTTTCAAGACTTGTATCATTGGGATTTTCCTTTAATTTTTCAGACACTATATTCAATCTATATTATAGATATGAACTTATTGGAAGTGGTACATTAACAGATGGTCTTTTCAACATTAATTTACAAAAGAAAACTTCTTATACTTGTATGCATGTTCATGCTAGCATTAAGAGATGTGTTGTGAATGATGAATCCTCTATGTTATGGCATCTTAGATTAGGACATATCTCTATTGAGAGAATAAAAACATTAGTAAATGATGAAGTACTTAGTACTATAGATTTTACTAACTTTGACACTTGTGTGGATTCCATAAAGGGAAAGCAAACCAATATGTCAAAGAAAGGTGTCAAGAGGAGTTTAGACATATTAGAGATCATACATATAGATATTTATAGTTTAGATATAGATTTGTATGGCCAAAAGTATTTCATTACCTTTATTGATGATTACTAATGATATATGTATCTCTACCTCTGCTTCATAACAAGAGCAAAGCTTTAGATGCCTTTAAGGTGTTTAAGGTTGAAGTAGAGAAACAATGCAGTAAGCAAATAAAGTTAGTGAGATTTGATTGAGGTGGTGAATACTATGGTAGATATATTGATGATAGACAAGCACCTAGTCTATTTGCTAAGTTTCTTTGAGAGCATGGAATTGTTGCCCAGTACACTATGGTTGGTTCTCCATACTAGAATGGTATGGTAGAAAGAAGAAATCAAACATTATTGGACATGATGTGAAGTATGTTTAGTAGCTCCAAGCTTCCTAAGTCCTTGTGGACTAAATCTCTCAAGATGACAGTGTATATATTAAACTGAGTTCTAACCAAGGCTATCTCAAAGACACCATTTGAATTATGAAAAGGTTAAAAATTGAGTTTGTGACATATACACCTTTGGGGATGTTTGTCTAAAGTAAGAGTCTATAATTTACAAGAAAAGAAGATAGACCCAAGGACCATAAGTGGGTATTTCATTGGATATGTTGAATAGTTTAAGGGATACAAATTTTATTGCTCATCACATACTACTAGGTTTTTGGAATCAAGAAATGCTAAATTTCTTTAGAATGACTTGATTAGTGGGAGTAGTAGATGTTGGAACATTATTTCTAAGATAGATCATACAGATGCTCAACTTGCTACTTCAAATAATAGATTGATTATTGTGCACAATACGCCTAGAGCACAAATGCGTAATGAACAATAACCAGTTATTGAAGTTCCATAAACTACTGATCAAGAAATAGTAGATCTAGCTAAACATTAGATACTAGAACCTATTGAATAGCTTGTTGAACATCATGATCCTCAAGAGAATGATGAACCAACATTAAGAAGATCCGCTAGAGTAAGACGATTAGTGATTCCTAGTGACTATATGTTGTATCTACAGGAGTCTAACTACAACATGGGGAGCCAAAAATGACCTTGAAACATTTTAAAAAGCCATGAGTTATAAGGAATCTAACTTTTGGTATGATGCCATGAAAGATGAGATAAACTCTATGTCATCTAATGGACTCTAGGATCTTGTAAAGTTGCCTAATGGTGTAAAAGCTATTAGATGCAAATGGGAATAGATTATAAGGAGACCATTTCTCTTGTATCTAAGAAGGACCTCCTTTGTGTTATCGTGGCATTGGTTGCTCATTTTGATCTTGAATTACATCAAATGGATGTGAAAACAACATTCCTCAAAGGTGATATAGAGGAAGAGGTTTATATGAAACAACCTAAAGGATTTTCCTCTAGTGAGGATGAGCAATTGGTGTGTAAGCTTAAGAAATCCATATATGGATTGAAATAGGCCTCTCATCAATGGTACTTAAAATTCCATGATATCATATCATTTGGTTTTGAAAAAAACATCATGGATCAATGTATATACTAAAAGGTCAATGGGAGCAAAATCTATTTCCTTGTTCTATATGTGAATGATATCCTTCTTGCAACTAATAATAGTGGATTTCTATACAAGGTGAAACATTTTCTCTCTAAGAATTTTAACATGAAGGATATGGATGAGGCATCTTATTTCATTAGCATTTAGATCCATAGGGATAGATCTAGATGTATTTTGGGACTATCACAAGAAACCTATATTAATAAAGTTTTAGAGAGGAAAGATTGTTCACCAAGTATAGCACCCATTGTGAAGGGTGACAAGTGCAATTTGAACTAGTGCCCTAGGAATGATTTAGAGAAAAGTTAGATGAGCAACATTCCATATGCTTCAACTATTGAAAGCCTAATGAATGCTTAGGTCTGCACAAGACCTAACATTGCATTTGTTGTGGGAATTTTGGGTCGATATAAGAGTAATCTAGGTAATGACCATTGGAGGGATGCAAAGAAAGTGATGACGTACCTTCAAGGTACAAAAGATTACATGCTTATGTATAAATGAACTAATTCCTTGAAGGTGATTGGCTACTCCAATTTAGACTTTGCTGGCTATGTTGATTAATGGAAATCAACATCTAGTTATGTTTTTCTGCTAGTTGGAGAAGCTATATTTTGGAAGAGTTGAAAGCAAACTTTGGTTGCTACTTCCACCATGGAGGCAAAGTTCATTTCTTGTTTTGAGGCTACTTCACATGGTGTATGGCTAAAGAGTTTCATATCAGGGCTTAAAATTGTGGATTCTATATGTAGGTCATTAAGAATGTTTTGTGATAATTCAAATGATATCTTTATAACTAAGAATAATAAGAGTGGCAGTCAAAGTAAACACATAGACATAAAGTACTTAGCCATAAGGGAACACATTAAAGAAAACAAAGTGGTCATTGAGCATATACATATTGAATTGATGATAGTTGATCCTTTGACAAAAGGAATGCCATCGAGGTCATTTAAGGATCATGTAGTTTGGATGGGACTTGGTTCCATAATGTAATTTGTTGTACATATAACTTTATAGTCTTAATGAAACTCTTATTGAGTTGTGCTATTTTCTCATATGGCTTGTGCATACAATTATGAGAGAAAATTCACATATGGCAAGACCTAGAATGAACATTAGTTTATTCATAAAGCTAGTTACCATATAAAGAATTATGTTTGAAAGATAATGCATTATAATACATGGAAGATAATACTTACATAAAAAAAATTATTTCCATGATTCATGCATTTATTTTTTGAACTCTAGACTTTATTAAATATGAAGACCAAGTGAGAGATTGTAGCATGTGTTACCCATTAACACATTTTATGCATTAGTTAATGCATGAAGGTGGCCACTATATCCACTAATGCATTTTATGCATTAGTTAATGCCTGAAGGTGGCCACTATACCCATTAACATACTTTATGCGTTAGTTAATGCATGAAGGTGGCCACTATATCCACTAACGCGTTTTTATGATTTAGTTAACACATCAAGATGGTTGTAATGACAGAAAACGTCGGCAGCTGGAAATACCGACCGATATTCTAGCGTACACAGTTTTAACCACGGATCCGCGCGAGGGCTAAGCTAGAAAATTGAATCCGCGGCGCCCTGAACGGTCTTGTCGATCAGACAGGGACTTACGAGTCAGTAAAAGAATGCAAAGTGCGTAAAAGAGAGTGATCTGATTCGAGGGACCGTAAAGCAAGGGGAAAAAAGATGCGGTCGGATTGCAACGGCGATAATGTTAAACACGATGAAAGAAGGCTGGCAAGAGAGAAACACGTAGCTTCAAGATCTGCGCTTTGACTTACAAATGTATATTTTGTATGAGAAATTACACTGGGGAATCCCCGATTACAGGATGTGAAACAAGCACAGAACAACGAGAAAAACGGTTTAAACAGAAGTCCGATCTACCTCGTGGGCTAAGCTGAGATGCAAGGCGGGCCAAGCTTTGACGTCTACCGATCAACTGTTTCTGATTGATAGAGTCCTTTTAGCAGAAAGATTGCTCCTGTCACCGATACTCAATTTGAACTGTACTCTGCTTCGGCTACAAGATGATGAGATCCACGATTGCCAAAGCGCTGATCTCTGTATCTCTGCTCCAAAGTGCTAAGTGTTCTGGTACTCAGAAATATGCTATTTTCTTCTCTGATTTGCCAACCCGAATTTTTGCCAACCGACCTCTGTATCTTTGTCAACTGGGGTATTTATAGGCCGCGACACTTCGCGGAGAAGGCACAACCCTGATGATGTGGGTTTCGGATATTACGGGCCCTGCTGGCATGATCTTTTAAGTCAGACTCCTCTACGCTGTCATCCGGAAATGGCAGGTTGGCCCAGGCTAGACCGTCATCATTGTCATTGTTCTGTTCAGGGGCTTGGAGAGGGGACTGATCGTCAGCCGTTTCGATCTCCGAACCCCGTTCTTCTTCAATGTTGTTAACGGTCCTGGGGGTGACCTCGTCGCCGCGTATGATAACCTCCCCTCCGGCATAGGGTAGGTGTATCTCCTGATGGATCGGCGACGAGACCGCCCTCAGCTGGGCTAACCACGACCTCCCTAAGATTAAGTTGAAGCCTGGCATCTCCTCGACGACTAAAAATGTGGCTTCCGTTGGGAACTGATTCCCCGCCACAAACTCAATACGCACCGTCCCCTTGACCTGAACCCGTGCTCCATTGAATGATTTTACGCAGGCTGTCGTCGTGGGAGTGATCTGGTCGACCAACCCCAACCTATCCACGATGGAATAGGGAACGACATTAGCAGCTGCGCCATCATCCACGTGCACCCTCCGGATCCGGTACTGGCCGACCCGAATGGTAATGAACATAGGCTCCGTCGTTACTTGACCCTTTTCCGGATCATCTTTAACAGACTCGTCCAGGAAGGTCAACGAGGTGGGCTTGGGCTGTTCAGCTTCAGGAGGAAACATGATAGCGTGTATCGCTTCCTCTTCCGCCGGCAAGCTGGCGTCCACTGATATGGACGTCAACATGCGTACCATAGCCTCGCGGTGTTCTCGAGAAGTCATCAAGAGGTCGTACAAGCTCAGCGTTGTGTTCTTCTGCTTGAGAGCTTGTTTAACCTGCGTGAACGCATCGAGGAGGTCCTTCTCTCGGCAGGGTGGTTTACCTCCCTTGTCCTCCTCCATCCGGCCCAAGAGACGGATCTCTCGAGGTGGAGCGGTGTCAGTGGGAGGGTTGTTTTGTTTTCTGCCAAGAGAAGGTGGCTGCGTTTCTGTTCCCTTAGCTTGCTTCTGGGGCATAGACATAGGGACAGAGGCCAGGGGCCTGGGCTTAGGGAAGCCGAGCGTAGAGTTGTCATTTTTCGCGTTAACTGCGGTATTTTCCTCTCTTCGCTTGGGAGGCGATGACTGGTGGTTCTGACTAGAGGTCTGCCCCTGCGTGAGAGGAGCAGCCTGTGGTTGTGGTGCCCTTATAATGAAGGGCGCTCTCGGCATGGGCGCGGATGGACCCGCGGCTTGGGTAGTGTCGCGTGACTGAGGGCGCGCTTGGGAAGGCGCCCGTATGATGAACGGTGGCCGTGAGACCCCAGTAGCTGCCGAAGAAGTAGTAAGCCCCTTTGTTGAGCTGGCGGGCACACGCAAAACGAAAGGTTGTTTTGGCGGTACCTTACGCTCACCGTCCGTACTCACCACAGTGATTGTATAAGGATCGTAATTTGTGTTCAACGGATCCTTGTACACATGCAGCGTTTGGTTTTCGGGACGCGTAGGATTACTGTTGTCTAGCTTTAGATGACCTTCGTCGATCATGCGTTGAATATCGTCCTTCAACGCCCAGCAGTAATCCGTGTCGTGACCACACATCTGGTGGTAGTCACAGAAACGATCCAGCCTGAAAGATCTCGGAACTGCCGGCTCGTTAGGCAGAGCTAAAGAGGGGTCCTTCAGCAATTCACAGTGACGCCTGTGACGCTTCAGGGCCTCCTCGAACACCTTCTTAGGTTGAATGTGTCCTGCCGCTAACAGTTGCTTTAGCAGTTCAGAATGTTTCACAGGTAAAGCCGTGTATTTTGAACGATCTTTACGCTCAAAATTCAGCTTTGGCTGGGGGACTTGTTCAGGGGCAGCCGTGGCCTGGTTGGTGCCAGCACCAGCCGTGGCCTCAGGCGGTGCTGTTGCTGGAGCTTTCTTGCTCTTATTCTTCGCATTCTCAGTCAGCGCAGCTACANAGCACCTGAGCGAAGGCCTGACGTATGTCGCCAGGGGAAAGGTAATACAGCTTAGACTNACTTTGCTGGCCTCCGCAGCATCTTGGATGCTCAGGACCTGAGCGAAGGCCTGACGTATGTCGCCAGGGGAAAGGTAATACAGCTTAGACTTCATAAAGTCGTTGACTTCTCCCTTGAATATAGCCAGTAGATGGGAGTCCGCGATTGGGTCGCGGATCTCATTCAAGGTAGCATTCCAACGCTGTATGAACTTTTGGACTGGCTCGAGCGGGTCTTGTTTCACCCCCATAAGCTGTTCCAACGTGACTTCCGGCTTCATGTTGTATTTGAATCGGGTCACAAATTGAGTCAGCTGCTCTTCCAAGGTTGCAATGGAAGAGCGTGGGAGAGCTATATACCAGTCTAAAGCCTTCCCTGTTAACGACATCGCAAAGAGTCGGACTAAAGTATGCGGCCACTGTTGCAACAACAAGGATTCGAACCTAAAGGTGGCTAGATGGGTGTTGGGATCCCCCTCCCCATTATACTTGGTAAAATGCAGGAGGGACATCCCTGGAGGCAAAGACAGCATGGGAACCGCTGGATTGATCAGATCATCCTGATAGAAAACCATGATCTGAAGGGTATCAGACCCAGCGGTCTTGAGGCGTTGCACCTCCTTAGTAAGCGTCTGGATAAGCTGGAACGCTTGATCTAGACTTGTTAAGGGAGGTGTCTGTGCAGCAGGCACAGGAGCAGGAGGTTGGACTGGAAGGGTAGCCCTAGGAAAATGGAATGCAGGAGGTGGTTGGCTAACCGCTGGGGGAGCAGGGATTCCTGCAGGTTGGGGGGCCTGCGAAGGCCTCCATCCAACAGTCTGAGACGAGAGGTTAACTCCTGCCTGCTGCGCAGGATAATGGTAGGGATATCGAGGAAGCACCTGCAAAAATTGTGCCGCAGGTGTAACCGAAGGCTGTGCATCGTAAACCGCAGTCGGGTATTGTTGCGTAGCAGGGTTGGTCCACTGACTTGTTATAGGGTATTGAACAAAGGTTTGCTGTGGTACGGTTACAGTATGTTGCTGAGTCGGCGGGGGCAGAAACCTTTGCGCTGAGCGAGTTGTCGGTACAGTGTGAGCCTGTACCTGAGGGATGAACTGAGGCGCGGTGGTCGCCGGCATCACCGCCGGGATGCCAAGTGCATGGTGGGACGGACCCACCCCTGCGTCATGGCACAGTTGTTGTGCTTACCACCTAGACAGCTGCGCCTGGGCTAGCGGGAAGCCAGGAAGTTGTGCCTGCGCGGTTGCGGCTGGGTTAAGAGAGGCTGCCTCTCCGTCAAAAGCGAACAACGGATCTTCTTGTGTGTGTAGCGGCAGAGTATGGAACGAATGTTCCAACAGGGCCACGAATTCGTCCTCTGCCTCTTCCTCACGCTGGGGTTCCGCCACAGGTTGTGAAGCCTGGCCTCTAGCCATGACCAACTGTGCCATAATTTCATGTTGGTGCTCAGTCAAGGGGATTATGTCATAGGCCGTTGGCTTAAAATCATGACCCCCTCGATGGAGCGCTTCAAAGTTTCGCTTTGCCTCCCGCTCGGCTCGGCTAAGAGCCAGCCTCGCCTGGATCTTAACGCATATAAAATTGTATTCTTCAGGGGTTATGGCCGGAAAGATAGGCTCTTTCCCCTGAAGCCTCAATGATCGGCGCAATGGTCCCTGAGGTCCCGTCGCACCAGGAGCTGGTCCTGTGACCACCGTAGGATTCACAGGCGCAACACCCAGATCGAGGGTAACCATGGCGGTTGTGTTTGAGTAAAAAGAATCCATTGATCAATGAAGTGAAGAGTGACTGATAATCGGATTTAAAAGCGAATGGCTGGCAACAGATCGGATCTAAAAGCGAATGGCTGGCAACAAACGCACAAAAGGCTTTCTACCCTGTAGGATTTCAAAGAAATCGTCCTTGCGACCGATCTATACCACGCGATTAACCGTAGACTTCCCTAGAGGTATTACGTCTATGGTTTAGGGTATGGATCTCTAACAGGGTTACCTGAAATATTCGGATCGGAGCCTGAAGGCCCTCCTTCTAGCGCCAGAAAACAATGGTCTCCATATCCAATAATGCATTTTTTATGTGTTGGCATTGGGTCTCTTCTGGTAACCAATTTTGTGGCCTATAAATTCATTCTTGATGGGAAAACAAAGGCACCACAAATCACAGTAGGATTGTAGTTTTGGTCCCTTTCACAGATGCTTAGAGGTTGCATACACCATCATTGTAGAGCATCGGTGTGAAAGAAGAATTTGAATGCCAAGTTTAATTCGAGGCATCAATGGCTGGAAATCAATTCCATTTGCTTTGGCATTGTGCATTTCTAGTTATTTATGCATGTGAATTTCTTGTGCCATTTTCTTTCACATTGTGCATTTTTGGTTATCTATGCATGTGAATTTCTTGTGCCATTTGCTTTTGCATCGTGCATTTTCAGTTATTTATGCATGTAAATTTCTTGTGCAATCCACAAATTTTGTTTTACAAGAAATCCTCACTACCTATGCTCCTTGCCACCATGCCATAGCCCTTTACATTGTTGCTTGCTTCCATGCTGGCAATGCCATCGCTCTGCACTGTGTAGCCATAGCCGTCAGCTCCACAAGTGGATTTGCCCAACCATTGTGCATCATGCCACCCACTTCTTTTCCCGCATTGCCAATCCATGGCCTTGTCTCCCATCAACCCCATTGCCAACTGCACGTCTTGTGGCTAGTCTTAGAATGTGGAAATTTTCTTTTTCTTAAAACAATTTAAAATAATAATATATAATAATAAACAATATAGTATAAGTTAGATAATATATTATAATAAACAAAGTATATAAGTTATGATAGTAGGTCATGAATAACATAAGTAATGAATGGAGAGATTGTTAAGTTATTTTATAATTGATTAATTGATTTACTTTGGTTATTTCAAATTAATTACTCTTAGTTATAATTAAGTTATTATTAATCAACTACTAATTCCCTTTTAGATTCATTAATAAACCACTTTTAGTTATTGATTAATTACTAACTTACTCTTAGTTGTGATTGACAAGCACATATGTTGAAAAATAAGGAGGAGAATGTAAGAGCTATAAAAGCTAATACATAGATGAAAAAGGGATTATAATTATCATAAGAAAGAGAAGAAAGCAAAGTCTCTTAGCTTCTCTTTTGCTTTCCATATCTTGCTTCTTCTTCCCTTCTCTTGTTCTATTTCACCATCTCCTAATCCCATGTCTCTTCTTCCTTTTCCATATTAGTGTTGTAGTTGCTACATGCAACTCATTGCCTAGTGTTGTACGTGCAATCAATTGTTGCTTGGATGCTTATGGTGTTGTTGTTTGCAAGCTGTCGGTATTACTTGTTGCAACTGCTATGTACTAGCACAATGGCTACTAAGTTTTCTCTTCTCTCTACTTTCTATTATTTCTTTTTAATATTATGATCTTTCTAAGTTATTCCATCTTCAATGTTCTGTTCTACTCTTCACTTTTGCTCAATGCTCAAATTTAAGTTCTATTCAAATCATTGTTCTATTTAAATATTAGCTACATTTCCTCTATTCTCTAGCTAGCCTTGCATTAGGGAATAGCCTTGTCAAACTGCATTGTGCATTGTGCATTAGTGCGCCTTCATGGCCAATTTTACACATCAACATTACTGTTCCAGCAAAACTAATTTGTGGGTAGACACGAATTCTTGCTCGGAATATTTGATGAAGGCGGATAACTGTTTTAAACATGAAAAAGAAGTTGCAAGGTACTTGCAATTCAAGCACTGAACCGAAATTGTTGGCAAAGTTGGACAAAGAGCTTCTTGCTCAGCATGAAAATAGAATTCTGGGATCTCAGTCATTTGCCAATTCCAATTTTATATGCTTTCTAAGAGAGTACAGCCATGAAGATCTATGTAGAATGCATAAATTGTGTACAAGAATTCCTGCGCAGTTGAGATATATGGTTGAAGTGTTTAAATAATTTCTCAGAATTGAAGGAAAGATGTTACTAGAAAAACGAGAGAATAATCACCGGAGGAGACAGGAAGGAGGAAAACAAGGATCTAGTTGTGGTAATCGTGAAATTTTATAGTTTTCATTAAAAGTACCCAAACTGCGTTAAAAAGTGTTTTCTAGGAGATGCACAATTCAAGAGGTATTCGATAACTTTTGCAATGGCACTAGTAAAAAAAAGGTTATGCAGGCATTAGTCACATACACTGATTCCATTCTCAAAAATGGTGGCATTGAAGGAGGTGACGTTCATTTTAGTGCAGAAGATTGCATTAAAATGAGTGCTGGAATTCTTAGATGCATAGAAAGAAGGGACTTCTTGTGGAAATGTACCAAAAATTGCTTGCAAGAAGGTTGCTCAGTGATAGTCAAAATTTTGAAATTGAGACCAATATGCTTTCAATGTTAAAGGAATAGTATGGCTCCAGCTTGACTTATCAACTGGAACTCATGAACAAAGACGTTGCTGTGGCTAAAGACACCCAGCAGAAATTCAATAATCATTTAGAAAACAACGCCCAAGAAAATGTTCTTAATGACATTGGTTTTTCTGTTACTGTTTTGAAAGAATCAGCTTGGAGTTATGAAGCAGGGCCTTTGAACTTGCCTCCTGAGCTTTTAAGATGTGTTGAGTTGTTTATAGAATACTACGACACAATTATAAGCAAGAGAAAAGTAAGATGGATTAGTTCAATGGGAACATGTCATGTGATTAGATCATTTGTGATTCAGAAGAACGTGTTGGTTGTTACACCCAGCCAAGCATGTGTGCTTGTGTTGTTCAATTCTGAGGATAAACTTCAGTTTTCTGAAATTAAGGCATGGCTGAATATTGAAAGCCAGGAACAGATGGTTGGGTTGTTGGAATCATTATCAGGTGGTAAGTACAAGCTCTTAATCAAGTATCCCAACACAGAAACTGTTTCAAATGGAGGCACATTTGAATTTAATCTCAATTTCATGAAGAAAAGATTGAAAGTTAAGATTCCCTTGATTCCTTTGCAAGAAAAGAAAATAGTGGTAGAAGAAAGTCGATGAGACCAGAAGAATCTGATAGATGCAGCAATTGATAGAATTATGAATGCGGCAAAGGTTAAAGCATATGAAGTTCTTGTTTCAGAATCATTCAAAATCTTAAAGACAGGTTTAAGCCAAGCTTGCCTGAAATCAAAATGATTTTTGAAGACTTGATGGAAAAGCACTAAGGAAGGACCCTAATGACCCGATCGGGTTGGAATATATTTCCTAAGCTTTTCAGAGAACAGACTATTTTCACTTTTTGGAGAGCTTTTAGGTAAAAGCTAAACATGTTTGTTAAAGAGTTATTAAGTAACTGGATTGCCTGGTGTGAATGGTAATCTTGTTTTTATTTTATTGCTGCTGAGATTTCTTATTTATTTTTATCCATGTATCTGTTCAGAGAATCCGTGATGAATAACGGTGGTCTCTTTTGCATATCTACATAACAGAGATAGGGTCTATGCGATCCCAATTTATTTATCAGTGTTTGTTATAGTTTATGACACTGCCAATTCTGTGATGTGCAAAACTCTAAAATAAACATTGCATTGTGGCTCCAGCTTACTTTTTATGAACTCGTATTTGGCTGTAACCTGAATTTACTTTTTAAAGTATGTCCGGTTTGTTGGATTTTTATCGAAGTTATGTATTGAAATCGAAATCAGCAGTTAGATATTGATGTAAATAAATAGGAACATAATAATCTAACCCTGCTAAGGATGTTATCTTACAGGAGGAGCATAATCTGAAAACATGGTGTACAAATATTAGTGGGAAACTATTATTGTTCTTAATAAAACTCTGTAGGATGTTTCTTTCTTTAGATTTTTTCAGAAATGATCATGCTTACATTCTGCCAACAATCTTTTAATGCAAAGATTCAACATTTCTTTTAAACTTAGAAAATTTTTTACGGTAGTGTATCTACATATAAAAGCGCCCAGCCAAATTCTTGGTGTACATTTCTACGTACTTACCCGGAGTTTCAATTTAAGTGCACTCGCCATTTGCTTAGAACTATTTTATTTCTTTCTAAAGGTTTGCCAAAGTTATGATGATGTTAACGTAATCATAAGTTAAATTTGGTTACGGAGGTTTCTTTATAAACTCAACGTTAGGATCCTTTAAGGATTTAATAAATAGAATTCATTTCATCATTTTTATTATTGAAAATTTTTCTCCTAAATATCATTTCATTGTTTGCTTTTGTCTTTGGATTCCTTTCTTCTTATTCCTTCATTTGTGAGGGACAATGTTAACATAAAAGTAAAAGGTTAAGGTAAAAAGTTACAGGGAAGTTGATGATCCGTATGTCAGGCATAGGATTAAAGAGAAAGAAGAAGAAAGAAAATTATAGTAAAATGGTTTTTCTGATTGCCAAAACTCATACAGCTCTTTCTCGTATTGATAGCGATCTTGCCAAGGATTGTAATATATTAAATGACTAAAACGCTCTTAAGATTAAACTATTTTTTATTTTATTTGCTAAATCTATGCCTCCACATAATAATGGTTTTGAAAGTTTGACGATGCCTATTGCAACTATGCCCAGATCTTCGTGGAAATAAACTAACCTGAGGAGTTGGAGTACCGGTAAAATTTCTTTTGATGCAAAAAGTGCCTGTATTTAAGTTATGATTATGATTATAGTCATGTATTTTAAATTTTCGTATGTTATGTTAATTTTTTGCTTATGTCGTATATTATTGTTCCTTACTATTTTTTCAAGCTTTTTGTATGCAAATAAATGTTTCCAAAGCATCCAAACTATTAAAAGGTGAATAGCTATATCGTATGTTATACGTATCATTTTATGTATGGGCTATAGGTTACATGTGCTTGGCATAAATATTAAGTCATCATTGTCAATCCATTATCAAATTATTTTATTGTCCATTATTCAAGTAGAATTCAAAAAGTGAAGGATATTTTTTGGGATTACATGCCAAAAATATCCATGAGCTTCATTGGGAACAATTAAAGTAGTCTAAAATAATCCATCATTACATTAGGTGTATCATAGCAATGTCTTTGAATGAGTTTTTCCATGAATAATATGATACACCATCTACCTTCAACCCTTTGAGCAAATTGTGGTTGTGGTTTAAGTGGTAGCTCATTATCTTTGAAGAAAAAACACCTAAGACTATAGTGTAGTGATCAAGATACTCAACTCTTAATTGGAAAGTTGTAGATTCAATTCCTGTCTTTGTGCATGGGGGCAATAGCAATGGCGTAACCTTGTAGTGGGACACTTTTCTTTAGTAGGTCACATTTATCTTTAAAGATGGGTTGTGCTACCAACTCCAACATTTGTTTATGTAGGAAAAAAAAAAAAGGTAGCAAAAGAAAAAATCATATTATGAACAAGTCTTATCATATCCACCTCAAACTATGAGATTGCTTTAGGAATGTCAAAGGCATACAAGGATCATAGAGTGATCATAAATCCTATTTCTACAAGCAACATACTCCAACAATCCTAACTTAATTGAGTATTTTATTAAAGTAACTCTCATTTGCATGGAGTTGATTTTTCAATGAGCTTAGTTCCCATATTGGAGTCATTTCAATAACTGATTTTTTTATTAATTGAGTGGTTTTATGAAATTATAAGAACAAAATGGTAAGTTGCCTTAGTTCAACATGGCTCAAAGTACAATATCATATACTTATGCAAGAGGTTGGACACGAAAAAATAGTAAGAGGTTGGACACGAATGCTTGTTATGTAAGTAAGTTTTAGGTTTCAACACACATACTCTCTCTCAACCCACCCTCCCCTTTCCATTGTACCTATTATAAACAATGAGGTTTTAATGTAGTAGTAAGACTCTTAATTTAGTAACTCTAAGTTATGGGTTTAATTCTAGTGAGAAATACTCAATTATAAAGGTCTATTTTGACTATGTCTTGGGGTAAATATTGTTAAAAGAATGTTTTAGTTTTCAACAATCCCCCAGTGTACCTATTGTTTTTTTGTTCACTACTTAGCACTAACTTATAGGTTAAAGCAATTTCTTAATGGAATTTACTTTGTTTATTTTGCCTATCATTCATTTGTTCAATACTTTGCATAAAGCATTGTTCTATTTGTTAGAGTATGTAGCCTGTACTTTGCAAGTCATAGGTTAGATTCTGACAAAATGTTGATCTAACACATTGTTATGTTTTGCAAAATTTTCATGTTGACTATATACCTAGAGAGTACATATAATCATCTAGTTCAAGTTCCAACTTCCCCCTCCCCTACTATTTAGGTTAAAGTAATATCTTGTTAGTGAGGCATAACTCACTTGGTTAGAGTATACTGCTTATCATTTGTAAGTCACAAGTATTAAAACCTAAAATAATTTAACTATAGGTATACCTCAAGATATGTAGCCAATAAGATACATTAGAGGAATTATAAAGGATTAAGTAATATGTAGCTAAATCACCATCAATATTATTTAAACTATAATTAACAAACTTACCAAAATTCATATTGTAAAGTATAATCAAAATATTTGAAATATTTTTCATCTTTTATGAATAATTACAATTTATTTGTTTTTTCACATAAATAATCATAATTTCTTTTTTATGGTATTAGTGTGTATTCACAAGAAGCTTTTATAGTCTTTAATTTCTATCATGAAAATTTACACATCATGGTAACTATAACTCATGAGGTATAGGCAAAGGCCCTAGGACTTATACTTGAAGTAAGTTCTAACAAGAATAACATTTAAGTTCAATTAAAGAGATGGAGATCAACTTTAAAAGTATTGAAAATTAAGTTGCACAAGAAATGAGAAACTTACTTCATTAAGGAAAAGGTATATGGTAATTATAACATATCAAATCATGACCATAATATTAATAGGATAGTTGCAAGAATAATATCTATATTGAAATAAATAAAGTGAAAATGATTATAATAGAAATTAATATAATGTAATACAAATATATAAAAAAAAGAAATATATATAAATTGGTGTATGTAATGTAAAATCATAATGTAGGTACAAGAAGGTTATAAATATTAATTACATAAAAATAGAGAGGATAGAAAATAAACATAATATAGTAAACAAAGAGTCCAATTATGTTAAAAATAAATTCTTGAGTGTGCAATATATTTGCAACTACAAATAGACACCTAGATAGTACATGTTCAATTGTATGTAAAAGGTTATGATATATCAATAGACACATCTTTTTATTATTTTCTTAACAACTATTTGTTGATATGATAAATTGTTATGATTCTACATTGCTTAACTCTAACCATACATGTTGAGGTTAATAATTACATTAATTCTTAATAGAAAGAACCAGTCATGTTTTAGAAAAGCTAATAGAAGAACTTTCTATAAATTGAAATTTCTTTATTACATTCTCAAGAGATCTCAAAAGATCTATAGGATAAACAAAAAAACTCTTACAAGGTTTAAATATGTTTTTAATGAATCTTCCAAACCTCATCAAGGCGGGGTCCGAAGGTTGATAATTCTAGCTAAAAATTTATAATACAATTTTTTACTTGAATGTCATATTTAAGTTTTAATGAATTAAAAACATAGGTAAGTTTTATGAATGTTTCATGTTGGCTATATGTTTAGGGGCTTCATATAGTCATTTGGTTCTAATTTAATGAATCTAATCTTCCTTTAGTGAATATGATTTTTTCTAATGGATCTGATTTTTCTCTAATGAAAATAACTTTAAAATTTTCCTATGGGGGATTCTATATTACCTTCAACTTTTTTAATCAATATTGAAATTTCTAGTTCTTTTATCAATGTAGAAATTTCTATTAATTCTCAAGATATAGATTTACAAACTAATAAGAAAAAAGTTGTGATGCTTTCTTCTAATAATGTTAATGTAACCAAGACATAATTTGTTCTTTCCTAATGATGTATATGAGTCATTGGTTGTTTATCTTTCATCACAACATGTGTTCATTCAAATTTTAGGTTACTGATAAGCTACGATATTACACCCGTGATATCGTGCCCCTGATATCGCGTACGTGATATCGTGGCCTTCCATGCGATATCACGTATGCGATATCGCGTACGTGATATCATGGCCTTCCATGCAATATCACGTATGCGATATCGCGGCCTAGCTCATTGCCTATAAATAAGAGATAGGCGCACCTAGTTTGCATAGTTAGTCTTAGTCCCTTACCCAAACTCTTACCTTTTCTCCCTCTCAGAGTTAGAATTATTTTTGCATGCCCGCAGTAGAAGTCATAAAGTGAACGGATCTTTATTCGAGCATTGTGTACCTAAGCATACCTTGTGTATGACAATAAAGATGAACTTTGTGATAAACCTTGCAACATTCATAATAGATTAATTAATGTTAATTACTATTACTTAACGCTTTCCTTAGTTAATTAATGATTCTCTCTTACCATACAACTCTCCTAAGTAAGCACACACAGTACAATCACTTCGAGCATGCGTGTAACACTTGGTAACCTAGTAACGATTATCATTGGGTAATCCCAGTAGTGTTGCACTAGTTCAGGATGTGTATGGCAAGTGAGAATGGATACTAGTGTTAGGATTAGTTAGAGCCTAGTTAATAAGTAGTCAAATTAAATTAGTTACTTAGTTATCTCTCTCCTCCCTTATAAGCAATAGGACATAAAAACACAAAAAAGTATAAAAATCATATGCCTCAAGTTTACTTAACCATACAATTGTGACATACAAGTACGCTTGTGAAGACAATGATTGATCAATCCATTCTTGTTCCACAAAGGTGCATAAGCACTTAGTCCTTGGAATTTGATCGAATCGTGCATGGACACTCATATTCATATGGTTGAGTGTAGGGATACCTCATCACTCATCATCGGCACTGTTGCTGTGGATTTTGTTGCTTATGCGCTAATTAGAACTTAGGAGATATTTCACATTGTTGGAATGAACCCTTAGGGTTGGTTATCTTACAATTGTTAAAAAGAAGAACATTGCACATTGAATAGACAATCATGTCTCCTTCTTCGTACAAAAGTGTTTCACCACCTAGGTTTGATACAGGTAATAATTAGAGGTGTAGTACACATGATAATTTACCAATCCCTTGACAGTTTCATGTGGTATATGTTCATCGGGATGAACATATACCAAACTTTATCTTTATCCTTCACTAGGATGAACAATTGTGTTGGCAATATTTAGAAGGTAACATAGTGTTACCTCTCGATCACTCAGTCCTAGACATGCTTCTTCATGATCTCACACGAATTGGTATGCAGCACTTACAGGTAGAGTACATTTTGCATGATCATGACTCGAGAGAGTATCGACCCATGGAGGCACAGTGTCAAAGGAATTTACAACAGGAGATACGTCATGCATCCATGAAGGGAAAGTTGTCGCAAAATGTCCCACATGCCTTAAGTGAAAATGAGGGTGGTAAACCTGCCTTAGGTAGTTGCCCACACAATGATGTTCCTCCCATTGACTTATGTCAATGGGTTGTGTATCAAAATATTTACTCAACTATCTATAACTTGGATTTTGATATAGAAAAACACAAAGGGTCTAAAAAAAGAATATGAACACATGACAAAGATGGCCATTTCAATCGTAACCGCGATCGAGGCTACAACCATAGAAGAGAAGGAAGTAGGCACCGATAGGGTGATGATCCTCCTTCTTCTTTACCTTCATCATCTCGTTCACCTTGTCCTTCAGGATCTAGATGCAATCACAAGGAAAAAGACCATGAGGATAAGGGTAGGCGAAACAAGAGTCATAGATAAAATAGTCAAGAAAGGGAACAAGGGCACTCTAGAGAAACACACTGTGAAAGAAGGGAAAGTAGGGAACAACATGGGCATCATAGACGCGATAGGCGAGATGATCACGATGAACCCCTACTTGCTACTTGAAGTATGTTAAACATAACTGAGGTTGTTAGGATCCCAACAAGGCACCACAAGGATAGTAGGATTAAGAGATTGGACATGAATATTATCCCATGATTTGAAGGGGCATACAACGCTGATCCTCAAAATCATCTACAAGCATTTCATGATGCATGTGCCTTAAAAAACATAGAAAATGAATGGAAAAAACTTAATTTGTTCCTAAAAACCCCACAAAATTTTAGCTAGCACTTTCAGACAGAAAATAAACCTAAGTCATGATGATCCCCAGCATGACCAAGCTCCAGAGCATCAAAACAACATCGAATGGAGCATAATTGAAAAGGAAAAACTTCTTCCAGATCCACAAGTGACTACATCAGCATCTGGCATCAGGAATTTCAAGTTTTGGGTTCAAAATACTTGGTTTTGACTAAGTACACACTGGGTTGTACGCTGGCTAGCGTACAGACCAGCGTATGACAACTTTTGGGCCCCAAAAATGAGTCAAAACATGCCAAAATTGAGTGTCTGGACCCCCCATGACCTTCCCCAAGGTCCCCAATAGCTCTTGGCCTCCTGAAAATTCAATTTTGGGTTATAAATGATGTAATTTCATGTGTATACGCTAGGCACACCTTAGTATACACTGGCCAGCATATAGCCCAGCGTATACCATCAAAAAGGGCCCAAAACAGGCATCACAGAGCAAGATTTTCACATCAAATAAACTCCTAGAGGTAGGAAAACTATTGAGCATCATCATTGGCTCCTGAAGATCAAGGTTTTACCTTGAAATGATGCACTTTCATGTGTATATGTTGGGTACACCTTGCTATACGCTGGCCAGGGTATAGCCCAGCGTACACCACCATGAATGGGGAAAATCAGGCACTTTTGGGTAAGTTTTCAACCTGGAATTGATCCTTAGGACATGGGAAATAATCCTACAAGGTCACAGGCTTCAAAAAATTTAGTTTTGGGCTTCCAACGAGCCATACTCACCTGTTTACATTGAGCACACCTTGGTATATGCTGGCTAGCGTATAGCTTAGCGTAGACCACCAAAATAGGCCCGAAACTGCATCAAAATGAAGTCAAAATCAGCATCCGGACACCCTGGAGGATCAGCAGTGCTCAAGAATCAAGGGACAAGCACCAGGGTATAGAGTCAGACATCCAACATGGTAGTTCATGAGGTGTACACTGAGGTTGATGTTGGCCAGCGTATAGCCCAATGTCAACCCCACAAAGTCCTCCAAAACAGCACCAAATCACGGAAAAATTGGCTCAAATTTGACATGTAGCACCCTCAGGACATGAGCCATGTAGATCTACAGTAAAAATTGGCTTTAGAGGTCAAAATTTGGTCCAAAATGCATCATTTATGGTGCATACACTGGCCAACGTATGGAGCGTATATGCTAGCATATGGAGCATATAGATCGTATACCCCAGTGTATACACCAGCATACACATGCTAGACACGCAATCTCATACGTTGAATGCTGTACGCAGATGCCAACACACGCCAAAGCATTTCAAGACATGTTGAGGCCAAAAATAGTAGGCCAGAGCATGGATCTAGAAGCTAGAGACATCATTCTTGTTGTAACATACAAATTATTTTGTAAATTTTAAGTTTTTTGAGCGTTCGAAGCCTATACGCTGGGCGTTCATACGCTAGCATGTATGCTACATGTTGTATAGTTGTAACGTATCCTACACTCGATCAACGCACCACCTGTCTCCTGATCCAAATTTTTCTCACCTCATAGCCACTCATCTCCTTCTAGATCCGAATCTAATGCCCAAGATCTTATAAAAATCCTGATTTTTCATTAGATCTGAAAGAGGAAGGGAGGTCGCAATTTTTACAAATAGATATAAAAACTGGAATCTAGGACACTTAGCAGATCTGGGCATTAGCCTCTGTACGTTGGGCATCAGACTTGGATGCTGCATTTCCTTGCAACCCAAAACCTGCATCTTCCAGCATCCGTCATCACCCACCGGGGCTAAAAGTCCACCTTGTGATCAATCCACAACTGCGTTCTAATCAATGCACATTGTAATCATTTTTCAATACAAAATAGTTTACATTTTGCCCAGATTTATTGCAGTTTTCTCTTTTTTTTCTTCTTAGTTTACGTTTACATTCCTGTTTACGTTATTGTGCCTGTTTACGTTACGGTTTACGTTTAATGTGCATCGTTTATGTATAACCCAACGTATTGCAAAGTGCGTGTGTTGGGGAATTCCTCGTTTGATCTATGCACGGACCATTCAAGGCACTCTACCTTCATCCATTCCAACTTGCCCTCAAGCGAAGGTAGGGTCTTCTGTATTTCTTCCGTGGATCTCCTAGTGTTTGTTTCATTCTAGCCTTGCACCGACGATTTCGGATGGTACAGAAAATGGTGCTAGAAGGAGGGCCATTTTTCTCCTAGATCTATGTCTTGCTATCCCAGATCTACCCTCTGTGACTATAGATCTACATCCCGTTCCACTAGATCTATGTTCAAACATTACAGATCTGCGTTGTGCTCTCTCAGATCTACGCCACATCTAGCATTCATACACTATTCACCTGTAAGGAGGGTCGTTTTTCTCCTAGATCTACATCTTGTTATCCCAGATCTACCCTCTGTGACTACAGATCTGCATCCTGTGACTGTAGATCTACATCCCATTCCACTAGATCTACGTTCAAACATTGCAGATCTGCGTTGTGCTATCTTAGATCTGCGCCACATCTAGCATTCATACGCTGTTGACCTATAAGGAGGGTCATTTTTCTCCTAGATCTACATCTTGCTATCCCAGATCTACCCTCTGTGACTACAGATCTGCACCCTATGACTACAGATCTATGTCCCGTTCCACTAGATCTACATTCAAACATTGCAGATCTACGTTTTGCTCTCTCAGATCTGCGCCACATCCAGCGTTCATACGCTCTTCACCTGTATACGCTGAATCTTTACTGTTTTGTTTTGGCCAAAATTTTAATTTTTATAGTATATGCTATAGTTCACCTCCCCTGTGGGCATTTACACTAGCATTATATCCTATTTATCATCTGTATACGCTGTGCACAATTGGTGTACGCTGTGACCCCTGCTCATACGCTGCCACCACTGTGTATACGCTGAGTGTAGTGTATACACTGCCTCTTATATGCTGCCACCTATATGCTATTCCAACACTTAGCCAAATCTTCTCCCATTTACATTGTATACGTTGGACACTTAGACAAATTTTTAGTGTTCACACGCTGGACACTTAGATAAATTTTTAGTGTTCACACGCTGGACACTTAAAAAATTTTCAGTGTTCACACGCCGGACACTTAGAAAAATTTTCAGTGTTCACACGCTAGACACACTGTAGTTCAGCCACATTGCACACACTGCACCCTTAGCCTGGACCATACACTACACTTGTTGTCTTTTTGCCTTGCCCATACGCTACCCCATCACACATCACCATGGAGTCATGTCAGAACTCTAATGCACGCACCTTTGTAATCCTCACACAAGAATAGTACAACTTTATCTGTTTGAAGATTTAGGCCAACCTTCCCCTTGACACCACAGAATAGGAGACAAAATGAAACTTCGAGTGCATATACATGGGAGGTCATGAATTCGTCCCCTTTGTATATGACATCATCCCCCTTTTTGAGCCTCACCACCGACTCATCTCTCAGCTCCTTCTGGCAAGGAGCCAAAACACATGGCAACCCACTGAAGAGCCCCAAAACCAACATGATGTAGATGACTTTGAGGCACAATTTGAACTTGAGGATTCATACCACACCCTCAGTTCCCATGCCTACGTGAACCCATCATTCCACCCTCACATAGGACAGATGGCCACTCACCAAGTATTAACGAGCACACAAGCACCAGTATCCCAACAGAGATTACCCATGCCCATCTCCACCCAGTACATACTACACATGCAAACACATGGGGCTGCTTTTGTTACATCGGCTCCACACATCCAGGGTGTCACTTCACAGTTTGTGGATAGGCAAGGAATCATACCCCTTGTTCAACAACCCACTCACTTCAATGTGCCACACCCCGCAACCACAACTCTGAACGTTGCTCCATAGTAGCAACTGATGACACAATCTCCCCAACCAACTAATTTTCCTACCACTCAAGAGTGGGTAGAAGAAAAACAATGGATGCAAGTGTTAGCTGATGAGGNTTCTACCACTCAAGAGTGGGTAGAAGAAAAACAATGGATGCAAGTGTTAGCTGATGAGGTAAAGCACCTCAAAACCGCCAACACCAAAGTAGTTAAAGTACTGGACTTCTACCATGATGATCCAATTAACTCTTCAGTGCCATTGTTAGCTTTACCAAAGGGAATCACACTACCCCAGTTAACCAAGTACAATGGGAAGGAAGATCCGAACGCTCACTTAGTCACGTTTCGATCAGAAACTCTATTGCTTCAAGCTTGGCCCCATGCAATCTTGCGCGTGTTTGCTATGTCCTTAATGAGCGTAGCCTTAGAATGGTACTGAGCCTTACCTCGTAACTCCATATCCTCTTTGGAGGATCTCTTTCACTAGTTCATTACCAGGTTTAAATACAACCTGAAGCCTGAAGCAACACTAGACACTCTGATACAGGTGAAACAAGCGCCACTAGAGCCTGTGCATAAGTTCATTCAACGATGGAGCACAGTCCTTAATGAACTTCATGAGCCCATCCTTGAAACGTATTTGCTTACAATTCTGAAGGGAGTCATGAATGACTTCGTTAAGTCAAAACTGTACTACCTAAGTGCTCAAACATTGAGCCAAGCTTTCAATGTAGATCAAGAACATTGAACAAGCTACACAAGCCAACAATGATCCTACCTATGTGGCTTACAAGAACCAACATGTTGCCAAACAACAGAGAACAACGGAAACTATAGCCACAAGAACAAAAAAAAAACAAACACCAGTACCAACCCACCTACAATGACAGGGGCCATCCCAAGGCTCAAATTTCAGTGCAAGGATTGCTCTAAGTACACGCTGCTACCCACGTGACCTTCTGAACTACTAGAGCAATTTCTTAAAGCTGGGCAAATCCAATACAAACACGTAGTGGAGAATGCTCACTACCAACATGCTAGGTATTGTGAACTACTGAGGAACCCCACCTTAGCAGCACCAAATGAGCCCCCGATTCCATGACATTTCAAGTTAGACCAATTCTGTCACTACCACCAGATGTCCGGTCACAATACCAACAACTTCCATGCCTTACAGGATGATCTTCAGAAAATGATAGAACAAGGCTAACTGAACGTCAACACCCTGAATCAACCCAGCACAGGTGATGCCTCCTATGTCATAAACTCCATTGGCATAGATAGTAAGCTTAAACCTTTGTGATCTGTATGCCTCTTAGCAAGGCAATGATCCCCTCCACCTCCACGAGCAAGAGACCTCCCATTGTCATCCAAGTATCACCTCAAGCACCTACAAAACCTTTCATGGTCAAAGTACCATCGTAATCATCCACTAAGACGTTAAACTTGCATGATGCACCAACGACAACAACAAAGAAACCTTTCGTTATCAAGGTGCCACAACAAGCTAGTCAAACAACAATGACACCTCCTAAACTACCATTTTTCATAAAGGTGTCATCACATTGTGGCCCCTCACCTACCCACAACCCAAACATAGACAACACAGGTAAGCAAACCAAATGGCAATAGAAGAGGATGAACGAACAACGAATAACACCCATAGCCCAAACAAAGGCCACACCTAGTATATAGCAACCAAATGCTGGGGGCCCTACTCCTAATCCCAAACAAACCAGGCCCAAGCCCTCAACTCATATAGAGGCAACCAACACAATGGCAAATGACATGGACCTTGTAGCTACACTGGCCCAAGTGAAACAAATGCTCAAACAAAAGAACACAACCATGAGCTTGTACGACTTGGTCATGACATCATTGGCTCATCGCAAAGCCTTAGCGCAAACATTAGCATCCATTCCTATTACAGAGGATATCCCTGCTAACATGGGATCCATCCGTGCAACGATTTCACAACACACACCACAAGGATTGGGTTCAAACACCTTAGCCTTCTACGATGATGCAGTTAAAGTCAACCCCAAACATGGGGAGGTCACAACAACCCCATTGTCGATTAGCATACATGTTGGGCAATGTACCATTCACAGAGTGCACGTTGATGAAGGTGCAACAACAAACGTAGCTTTATACTCTATCATCGACAAACTAGGGATGGCAGAAGAGATCATGCCAACAAAAACCATGTGTTTAAAATCCTTCAACGGATCACATGTCACAGTTAAGGGCACAATCAACTTAGCCTTTGTGGCAAGAGAACAATTCCCCACTAGTGCTGAGTTCACTATCATAGAAGAGATGCCAAGTTTCAATATGATTCTTGGTAAACCTTGGCTAGCCCAACATCGGGCCGTTTCCTCACCTATACATCAGGAAATCTACCTTCCATACGAAGGTGTACAAGTCATCATACATGGTGATAACACTCCCTTTCAAGCCATCCACAACATAGACATTTCACAAGTCTTGAAAGAAGAGTCTCTCGATGGAACACCCATGGCAAAAAATGCAACACCTATATCTAAAACACTCGAATGAGTGGTAAAAACTGAAAGCCTCCCAGAGCAACCAAAACCTAGCACACCTCCTAGACCACGTCTAGCTAGGAAAAAACCACATGATCAAGACTCCCGTGTGACCAAAAACACATTTGACCACCGCCCACTCTTCACCTTTGTTCATTGTGCATACGTCACCTTTGTTTGTGTTGTACTAGCTTACGCATTTCCATGCAGCTTGAAAATGTCTTAAACTAACACACGATTTGGTACGGCTTTAAACTACCATGCATGGCCCGAAAAGGCCTTAAATTACCACTTTTCGCATTGTTTTCTATTTTTCTTATGCATTTAAGTTATTTTTTCAGTAGTTACTACTTGACATTGTGTTCTCTAATTTCTTCTTTTGTAGGATCACCTAGACATACGTGCATGCATCCATAGATTCGTCTTGGCATCATGACGGTAAACTGATACCACTGAATGTCCTGGGTTATGACTCAAAACTAACACCACAGAGCAGTCTTGGCATCATGACCTAAAACCAATACCACAGAGCATCCGGTATGACATCAAACTGCCACAATTTTGTTCACCAGAGTCCACTAAGACTATAAACTAGCTTGCCTCTTCATAGTTTGCCACGACTATAAACTAGCATCGCACCATCCACTACGATGATAAATTGGCAACGTCCAATGGGTTATGACGTAAAACTAACCCAGGATAGTCTGCTAAGACTATAAACTAGCAAGATCATCTCTGGCACATTCATCTACTACTGTGATTCATGACATTTCTTTATCAACGCCTGCCGCATCATTCATCACATCAGTTCTGACAACACTATTGCTGCTCATTTTGTTTGCCTTAAGTTTCACATGGTGCCTCCATTTTCATTGGCCACATTTGTGTCTAAAGTGTTTGCTAACTCATTTACTTGTGGATTTCTTGTCTTCTTGGAGTTGTGTTTGTAGGATGATATCTAGTGGTGCTCGTACACGGATACACTTCATCACGGTGACAAGGTGCCACATTGTTTCTAACGCACGCAACCAGGTTAATCAATCTGTTCAAAAGTACATTCCTAGTTCCTAATACATTCTCCATTTCCCAAATACTCTTGTTTCCTTTCCTACCCAGTTACAGTTCCCAGATACACCAAGTACACCCAAAAACTTTGAGCACACTGTTGCACGCTATGACACTCTCAAGCAGTTGCAACACACAACACGACGCATGAGAATTAGTGCAAGATTGAAAGAAAGCTCTTTCCAAAAAAAAGAAGAAGAAAAAGAAAAAGAAAAGATCAAAGAGCAAAGAGAAAAATGAACCACACAACCTTTGGCACTTCCCATACAAGCCCTAGGTGGGAAGGTAGTTGTCTTGGAAAGAACTGTTCGTGTCTCACACCATCATGTTTCACCTCACTGCGTGGCTTTGGTTGTCGAACAATGGGTTTCTTTAGACACTCCACAAGGGTCCTGTTTCTCCAAAGAATGCATCACCTCATCGCATGACTTTGGTTGTGGCAACAAGTTCTCTTAAACCTAATACGAGAGTCTTGTTCCTCCAAAGGACACACACCTCATGCGGTGGTTCCGAGTCTGCCAAATACTAGCCATCGACAAGGGCCAACATGAGTCATTAGCACAGATGAACACTCATCTCCCACACCATCACAATCCCTTGATCAATTCCCAATCCCATAGTTGTAGATATCCTCCTTACCCATCTCAAAACCTTATTTCCTACTCCCATGTACTTTGAAAATGGTGCAACGACATCTAGCCAAGTGCCTAAGGACAATGCTGACTACTGGGTTGCTTGCAGTGTTTTGTACTTCTTCGTCGATGCCTCTTGGGTTGATTCCTCTAGGAATCAACAAAGAGGGACCAATGAAAACACCACAAAATTTTGGCTAGCACTTTCAGATAGAAAATAAAGCTAAATCATGATGATCCCCAGCATGACCAAGCTCCAGAGCATCAAAACAACATTGAATGGAGCATAAGTGAAAAGGAAAAAGTTCCCTGGGACCCACAAGTGACTACATCAGCATCTAGCATCAGGAATTTTAAGTTTTGGATTCAAAATACTTGGTTTTGACCAAGTACACTCTGTTCACGCTGGGTTGTACGCTAGCCAACGTACATACCAGCGTATGGAAACTTTTGGGCCCAAAAAATGAGTCAAAAAATGCTAGAATTAAGTGTCTGGACCCCCCATGACCTTCCCCAAGGTCCTTAGCAGCTCCCGGACTCCTAAAAATTCAATTTTGGGTCCTAAATGATGCAATTTCCTATGTATACGCTAGGCACACCTTAGTATACGCTGGCCAGCGTATACCATCAAAAAGGACCCAAAACAGGCATCACAGAGCAAGATTTTCACATCAAATCAACTCTTGGAGATAGGAAAACTATTAAGCATCATCACTAGCTCCTGAAGATCAAGGTTTTACCTTGAAATGATGCATTTTCATGCATATACGCTAGGTACACCTTGCTATACGCTGGCCAGGGTATAGCCCAACATACACCACCATGAATGGGGCAAATTAGGCACTTTTGGGCAAGTTTTCAACCTGGAATCGATCCTCAGGACATGGGAAGTAATCCTACAAGGTCACAAGCTTTGAAAACTTCAGTTTTGGGCTTCCAATGAGCCATATTCACCTATTTACACTGAGCACACCGTGGTATACGCTGGCCAGTGTATAGCTTAGCGTAGACCATCAAATAGGCCTAAAACTACATCAAAATGAAGTCAAAATTGGCATCCGGACACCCTAGAGGATTAGTAGTGCTCAGGAATCAAGGGACAAGCACCAGTGTATAGAGTCAGACATCCAACATGGTAGTTCATGAGGTGTACACTGAGGTTGACGTTGGCGAGTGTATAGCCCAGTGTCAACCCCACAAAGTCCTTCAAAACAACATCAAATCAAGCAAAAATTGGCTCAAATTCGACATACAGCACCCTCAGGACATGAGCCATGTAGATCTACAATCAAAATTGGCTTTTGAGGTCAAAATTTAGTCCAAAATGCATCATTTATGGTCCATACACTGGCCAACGCATGGAGCATATACGCCAGCATATGGAGCATATAGATCATATACACCAGCGTATACGCCAGCATACACACGCTAGATGCCCAATCTCATACACTAAACACTGTACGCGGATGCCAACACATGCTAGAGCATTTCAAGACACGTTGAGGCCAAAAATAGCAGGCCAAAGCATGGATCCAGAAGCCAAAGACATCATTCTTGTTGTAACATACAAATTCTTTTGTAAATTTTAAGTTTTTTGAGCATTCCAAGCCTATACACTGGGCATTCATATGCCAGCGTGTACACTACACACTGTACAGTTGTAACATATCCTACACTCAGTCAACGCACCACTTGTCTCCTGATCTGAATTTTTCTCACCTCACAGCCATTCATCTCCTTCCAGATCCGAATCTAATGCCCAAGATCTTATAAAAATCCTGATTTTTCACTAGATTTGAAAGAGGAAGGAAGGTTGCAATTTTTACAAATAGACACAAAAACTGGAATCTGGGACACTTAGCAAATTTGGGCATGAACCTCTGTACACTAGGCATCAGACTTGGATGTTGCATTTCCTTGCAACCCAAAACCTGTATCTTCCAACATCTGTCATCACCCACCAAGGCTAAACATCTGCCTTGTGATCAATCCACAACTGCATTTTGACTGGTGCACACTGTAATCATTTTTCAATACAAAATAGTTTACATTTTTCCTATATTTATTGCAGTTTTCATTTTTTCTTCTTCTCAGTTTACGTTTACATTCCCGTTTACGTTATTGTGCCTGTTTACGTTATGGTTTATGTTTAATGTGCATCGTTTATGTATAACCCAACGCATTGCAAAGTGCATGCGTTGGGAAAGTCCTCATTTGATCTGCGCACAGACCATTCAAGGCACTTTGCCTTTGTCCATTCCATCTTGCCCTCAAGTGAAGGTAGGGTCTTCTGTATTTCTTCCGTGGATCTCCTGGTGTTTGTTTCATTCCAGCCTTGCACCGACAATTTCGGATGGTACAATTCCCATGGACACTAGTCAAAGAAGTGGAGAGCTGAGATTGGTCCTTAGAATCGAAATCCATTTATAGGTGGAGTATCATGTTTGAATTGTTCAACGATAAGTAACAAACATACTTTTGAGTGTCCAACCTGCAAAAGCAAATCCAAGGCTAAAAACAAGAAGGACATGAACCCTTGGATACTGCCATGGGACAATATTAGGCACTGTTACATCATTGTCCTAGCCATGGTTATTCACAAAGGGATCAACTACGCCATCTCATAGATGGGCTTAGGCATGAAACGTGAAGAACGCTTGGGACTTATGCCCAAGGAAGACTATCTGAGCTTAGGATCCATCAAGTACAAAGATTATTGGAGCAAGTTGCTAAAGAGGAAGGTGAGTTATGGAAAAGAGAGAGTATGGAGGAATATAACCTAGATCCTTCCCTTTGAAAGAAGGGAGTAATATTTTGTGAGGATGAAGAAGAGTCACCACTCAAAGAGATGGTGAATAGGAAAAATTTGCCTATTCAAAAACTTGCATTGGAAGTATTAGCAAAGTTGGATTAAATGTGGGACTCCCTAGATGATAAATTTCAAACTGTTCTCAAAGTAGTAGAGGAGAGTGAGGTAGTGAATGGGAAAAGAAAAAAAAGAGAGAGGCAGAATATGCATGTAACAAGGGAAAGGGCAAAGTTTCCATCATCAAAGAGGTTGTGGATTTAGATATAGACAATGATAGTGGATGCAAGATATGCCAGTATGACCATCCTAAGGGATGTTGCCCTGTAATCTCACATCTGTAGGAGTTTGCGGTGTATGCACTCAACCCATGATTAAACAAAAGGAAAACACCATGAAGGTTACCTTATCCTCAAGGTAACCCAAGGCAGTTCCATCAACACTTAACATATTATCAAAATGGAACTCCACCACAACCAATTGAGCAGTATCAATAGTGGCAATACCCAAAATCATGGGGAATGCCACCACCACGGCAACAATATCCTTATCGGCAACCTAACCT
>MNCI01005823.1:208443-228677 GCA_015680685.1 Gnetum montanum
ATTTACAACTTTCAAGTCTTAACCTTGAAAATATTAACTGGGGGAAGTTGGAAATCCTTGATAAGTTTAAGGAAGAGCCCCTTGAGCTAAAACCATTGTCCACCGATATGGAATACACATTTCTTAAAAATGGAAAACTAGTAATTATTAATGCAAAGCTTGCTCCTCAACAAAAAGAAAGACTGCTAAAAGTAATAAATAAATGGCCGAAAGCCTTCGCTTGGTCATATCCCAAATTAACTGGAATAGATCCTAGGATTTGCCAACATAGAATTTACACCAACTCCTCCATGAAATGTCGAAGATAACCACAAAGGTGATTGAACCCAAAGCTGATGCAAGTAGTTAAGGAAGAAATTGAATAGCTTCTAAAAGCTAGGTTCATCTATCCGATTGCTGATAGCGAATGGGTTAGTCCCTTAGTTATTGTGCTTAAAAAGGGAGGTAAATGGAGGGTGTGCATAGATTTTAGGCTACTAAGTATGACAACATTCAAAGACCACTTTTCATTGCCATTTGTTGACCAAGTCTTAGACACCATTGCAAGGCATCGCTACTATAGTTTTCTAGATGGGTACAATGGGTACAACTAGATACAACTAGCCTTAAAAGACCAAGCCAAGACTACATTCACCAGTCCTTGTGAAACATTTGCATACAAATAGATGTTGTTTGGCTTGTGCAATGCCCCTACAACATTTTAATGATTAATTCTAAGCATATTCCAGCAGTAGATAGGAAATGGTATGGAGTTCATCATGGATTACTTCTCCACCTATGGAGAAAACTTTGACCAAGCCTTGGACCAGTTAGAGAAAGTATTAAAACGATGTGTATAAACCAATTTAAGGCTCAACTAGTAGAAAAGCCATTTAATGGTCTAAGAAGGCCTAGTATTAGGGCATAAGATCTCACAAATAGGGATAGAGGTAGACTTTGAAAAGATCAAAGTTATCTAAGGAATTACCCGTCAACCAGAAACTATAAAAGATATATGGTCATTCCTTGGACACATTGGCTACTATAGACACTTTATTGAGAACTTTTCTAATGTTGAAAAACCATTGGTTGAACTAACAAAAAAGGACATACCTTTTGAATGGACCAAGGAATGTGAACTAGCTTTTCAAACTTTAAAATAGAAGCTCATAGAAACACCCATTCTACAAGCACCTAATTGGTCTAGACCATTCCACATAATGACTGATGTGTCCAACTATGCTTTAGGAGCCATACTTACATAGTTAGAGAACCAAAAATGTCCTTATTACATCCACTATGCAAGTAGGAGTATTGCTAGTGCACAACTCAACTACACTGCAACAGGGAAAGAATTAATCACTGTAGTGTTTGCACTAGAAAAATTTAGGCACTATGTCTTGGGCTATCAGGTATTCATACACACAGATCATAGTGAAATAAGGTTCCTAATGAATAAACCAATGGTAAGCCCTTGCATCATACAATGGCTCATAATCTTACAAGAGTTCGATCTTACAATGATTGATCGAAAAGGCACCAAGAATGTAGTTGCTAATCATTTATCTCGGTTGCGATGGGACAAAAAAGAGGATGATTATCCAATTTCTAATTATTTCCTAGGTGAACTCCTCTTTGCAAGTGTAGTGAATAATCAATTAACCATGGAGACAAATTGGTATAGTAGTATTCTCACCTATCTCCTTACACAACAAACACCACAAGGGTTTGACGCTAAAAAGAAACAATAGTTTCTTCACCGAGGCAAGTATTTTATGGAAATCAATGGGAAAATTTACAAAGTATGTTCTAATGGCTTGGATCAATGGTGTGTTCTCGATATAGATCAACTGCGAGTTCTCCAAGATGCTCATGAGGGTCCTTGTGGGGGTCATTATGCTGGGAGACGAACAACCATTAAGATCTTGCTTGTAAGATATTATTGGCCTACATTGTTCTGGGATGCCATCATTTCATCTAATATTGCGAGTGCTGTCAATGTGATGGAGGGATGACTACTAGAATTGAGGGTCTGCAATAATAGATCCAACCTTTAGAACCCTTCGACATTTGGAGAATTGATTTTATGGGGTCAATTACACTAATGTCCAATAGAAAAGCTTATATTATTGTTGTCATTGATTACCTTACAAAATGGGTAGAAGTAGCTACTGTTAAGGATTGTACATCATCTACAGCTACATGATTTGTTCAACAAAAAATCATAAACAAGTTTGGTGTGCCTCGTGCACTTATTTCAGATAATGGTACATACTTTACAAGTGCAACTTTTCGAAAATTAATGCAACACTTAGGGGTTGAGCATAAAATGACTACACCATATCACCCCTAAGCAAATGGTCAAGCTAAGTTACCAATAAGGAGATTATGAATATATTGACAAGAATCATTAACAAGTTTAGGTGAGACTAGATCACTAAACTAAACGATGCTCTTTGGGCATACTGCTCCACATGAAAACTCCCTATAGGCTACTCTCCGTATGAGTTAGTGTATAGTAAATTACCAATGCTTCCCATTCAAACTGAGCTTTGAACACTATCCACGGCATGTGACCTCAACCTTAACCTCGATCTAGCACAAAAAAAATCGTTGATGACCCTTAACTTGCTAGATGAGAACCGATTGGCCACTCTGTCATCTAACGAATTGCACAAGGCCTTCAATAAACAACGTCATAACCTAAGAATTAGGAAAGTTAAATATCAACTAGGAGATAAGGTTCTCTATTGGAATCCCACACATGCACCACAACGTGCCAAATTTCAAATGCTATGGGAAGGACTTTATGTCATTCATGCAACTTTTCCTTCAGGGGTCATGATGATATACAAACTTGAGGGCCTGGATAAGAAAATATTGATTAACATCCAATAAACCAAACCTTTCCATGAGCTTAGATTAGCTAGTACTCATACTACCTTTGTTGGTGGACAACCTTGCTCATAATTTTGAATCTCCTCCTTCCAACTCAATCGTGGGGGATATGGCCACCTATGCCAACCATTCTAGGTCCTCAGCCCTTTTTGTATTTTTTATTTTACATATTTTTTTTTACATATTTCTTCAATCTTTCTTATTTTTGTTTGACACCATCGTTCACATTTTTATTATTTCTTTGCTTGGTTGATTTACTTTCATTCATCATACAATAAGTGCTCCCGATGATGGATTGAATTATGTACTTATTGATTGCTACTGTTTGGTTTTTACCTTTGAATTATGATGCTGATATTATGGTATGGTTCTTTTGATAAAATAGGCAATGAGTCCACATCGTCCATTCATCCATTCAACTCTATGGTCTCCCTTGGCTTGGAACTATACAATCCCTTTTTTCTAATTAAGTTCTTAATAAATTGGTGGCTTGGTATTTTTCAAACTAAAGGAAGGACTCAATGGTTGAAAAGGGTGTGACTTCAAGGGGATTCGATGCATTTGTGCTAGCCATTCTCTTGGGTGCTTGGATGTTTTTTCCTAGGTTTTCTGCCATTCTGCCATCTATCAAATATCAGGAAGCTGAGTGAATAAAAATAAGTCTTTGCATGATGTGGTTCTCATGAAAAAAAGGTGGAAATTCAAAGCATGACCCTTAGACATAATAAAGTAATATGGGCTACAGGCATTGGTTATGGCACTGGAAAGACATGTTACCCATGCCTAAAGGTTTCCTCTAACTAAGGCCCTTTCTTGCTTCCTGTCTTTCCATCTCGCTCTCCTTGGGATGGTGGTGACTCTTTATGGATGTATTCTTATTGCTTCAAGAGGATGAATTGGCCAAGTGTATTGATGTGAGGTCACTAAGTGTGGTTGGTTTGAGTCTAGGTTTGGAATGAGTTCTACTCAGTCACATTAACCATGATATACACAAGGGACTTTACACAACTTTTCTCTTGGGATTCCATTCCACTTCTACTCTCCATCTTTCTTTCCATTTTCCACCTCATTGCCAATTTTATGATTAGTCCATAGCTTGGTTGATGCATTGTTTTTCCTTGGTAAAATCTTGTGGGTAAGTTTTTAACTCTTGCTTCCAAATGACATTCCTAGACCCTACAGACTCTTTGGTTTGTGGGTTTGTCAGGGCATAAAGGGCATGAGCCTACTTTGGGAGGATCCACTGGCCTTCCTTTTTGGTGTAATTGTTAAATTCTTTTCCTTAAACATTATCTGCAATCAAGAATTTCTTGTTTCATCCCCATCTTTAACATCCACTTTATTGGCGTTGCCATTGTTATTTTTTTCCATCTTTCTTGTTCCTTATATTTTTCCATCTTATTGCTACCAAAGGTGTGCTCTTAGTTGTGGAGGCCTTGGCACAAATTTTTCAATTTCTCCATTCTACTACTTGCCTAACCCCTACAACTTGGGTAGTTATCAGTAATAAACCTCTAACCTAGTTTCTTCCATAACCACAACCCAGCCAATGTGCTTTATATCGAGGCAAGGTATCAATTGCATTGTGGCTTACTTATCCTTGCTAATTCGTGACTGTGTTGTGTGTACAGATGGAAAGTACATGAACTATGGATTGGAATAGGAGGAAGCACTCAAGATGGACTGGAGCTAGAACATTTACGTCGGGAACAAGTCTGATTGTGTGGCTATGGATGAATAACAGAGGAAGTAACCTCAAAATTTGCAGCAACATGCCTCATTTTCTTTTCTCCCTCTTTCTCTTCAAGCTGTCAAGTGAAGGTCTAGATGTCATCCATGTATAGTGTTCACCACAAAGAGCGTGAACACCAATGTTATAATATGTTTGTTGATTCGTTCACTGGGCACTTTGAGTTTGTTATTCCCTGTCGTAGTCAATTCTCATTTAGTCAATAATCCCGTACCTTTCCAATATTTTGTAAGGAACTCGAGGACGAGTTTTCATTCAGTCATGGGGGTATGATGAGCCATGATATCGTGTACGCGATATCATGGCCTTCCATGCGATATCACGTACGCGATATTGTGGCCTGTCTCATTGCCTATAAATAAGAGGCAGGTACACTTGGTTTGCATAGTTAGTCTTAGTCCCTTACCCAAACTCTTGCCTTTTCTTCCTATTAGAGTTAGAATTATTTTTGCATGCCCGCAGTAGGAGTCATAAAGTGAACGGATCTTTATTCGATCATTGTGTACCTGAGCACACCTTGTGTATGGAAATAAAGATGAACTTTGTAATAAACCTTGCAGCATTCAGAATAGATTAATTAATGTTAATTACTATTAATTAATGCTTTTCTTAGTTAATTAATGATTATCTCTTCTCCTACAACTCTCCTAAGTAAGCACACATAGTACAATCACTTCAAGCATGCGTGTAACACTTGGTAACCCAGTAATGATTAGTGTTGGGTAATCCTAGTGGTGTTGCACTGGTTCAAGATGTGTATGGCAAGTGAGAACAGATACTAGTGTTAGGATTAGTTAGAGCCTAGTTAGTAAGTAGTCAAATTAAATTAGTTACTTAGTTATCTCTCTCCTCCCTTATTAGCAATAGGACATAAAAACACAAAAAAGTATAAAAATCATATGCCTCAAGTTTACTTAACCATACAATCATGACATACAAGTAAGCTTGGGAAGACAACAATTGATCAACGCATTCTTGTTCCACAAAGGTGCATAAGCACTTAGTCCTTGGAATTCAACTGGATCGTGCGTGGATGCTCGTATTTGTATGGTTGATCGTAGGGATACCTCACCGCTCATAGGTTACTTTCCTTGTAATCAAAGCTTTACTAAGAAAATTAAATGATGTGATGTAAAATCATGATATTTAAGTATTATTCTCATTTTCTTTTGCTTCTTGAGCTAGGAAATTCTTTGATAGTGTAAGTACCTTAGATATAGAAAACTTTATACATAAGCATGTGGCATTGATCATTCGTAATTGAAGTATAGATGTTGATGTCCAATCTAAATAAGATTCTGTAGTTTCATAATTTGTTATGCTATGTAATCTTCCATTAATTTTTCAAAAAATTAACTATGAAATTACTTATCTTCTCAATCCTATAAAATATATAGAATTTATTTCCATACTATTTAATTTTCATGGATATTTTTGTTGTTGAAATTAATCTTATTAACCATAAAAAATGATTGGTATTCTAGGTAAGCAAAAAGACTTACATTCAACCAATTACTTATTATATTCTTCCTAATTTTTGAAATTTTATCCTCCTAAAGGATATTTGTTTCATGTTTATCTTTTTTAGCTTAAGAAAAAAGATGTTAAGAAAGAAAAATGTGTTGCAACTAAGGGTTAAAAAGTTAATATGAAACTAAAAAAGATGAAAAATCACATTAATATCAATGATAAGAATGATCAAATGGTAATAAAGAAATCATAGAAGAGAAAAGATTTTGAGAATACTCTTACTATTACTACAAGAAATAATGATCACTTTGAACAAGTAGTGCATAAGAAAAAGTTTTCCTTATATAAAATATTACTATCTACCTAGTAGTTAAATTTTATTTTGATGAGAGGGCTATATAAAATGGCAATGTTAGGATGTGCATTGATGCTCCTTTCCCTTGGTTTTCTCCATTTTTTCAGACTTGGGTAGGCAATTAGGAACTCATGTGACCTGTATCCACTTGTAATTTAGAGTCTTAACTTAGAATTTGATTTTCGGTGAGTTTCAAACTCGTCAAGGGAATAATGCCTATCCTACAACCACTAGGAGTTAATTTTTAGAAGATAGAGGACTGAGGAACCAGTGGAGTTAGCTTAGAACAAAGACAACAACAACATAGAAGGTTGTATTTGAGTTAGATAATGTACTACATGCTCATGTGACCCGCATGAGCCCATAGCATAGAGTTTTCTTTCAAATGTAGTTCGTAGCCATTTGCAACTTATTTTGTAAGAGAAATGTTAATCCATCAATGTGAGTCCCTATGACTTGTAGTTATATCATAGTCATTATGGACCTTTTAGCCTAAATTGGTCACTCAACTATTAGGATTTGAATACTCGACCATTTGGAATGGTTGAGTGAGACTATGGATTGCAGTCCCTCACAACAATTGATTAATTGGATGATTCTTCTTTAGGTAGGAAGCTACAACCCAGCTATGACTCATACCCAAGTCATAGTCATTAGCCAAAAGTTAATGCAGCCATCAACTAAAGTCATTTTTATTTTAGATTGAAGCAGAACTATAAGAGAAAATATAGAATGGATATAGAGAGACATATAGAGAGATATACAAAGAGACAATATATAGATAGATACTTAGAGAATTTGAAGATTTAGAATTAAGTTGAATGATACTATTAAAATGAGATTATTATATTAAATTTGAATGAAAAGATAGTTATTTCTTTGTTAAGAGTAAATTAATGTTAAGTGTTCTTCACCATGATTCTGGTGACCTTATCCTCATGTAGCCCGTAGTCCTCCATTTGATTAATTCTCACATTCTATAGAGCAATAACATAGCAATAAAGAACCTAACATTTTGGCATCATTGTGATAGTTTTTGGTTATGGTGATATTTTCAAAATTTAAATTTTTTTATTTTTTGTTATTTTTGTCATTTTTATGGATTTGAATAAGTCTTTCAATTTGTGTATGTTATAATTACTACAATTTCAAGTGATGTTGGTTGATGTGCATATGTTTCTTATTAATTTAGAAATATTGATGATTGATGAAGCACTTGTTCACACTCAACGATTCTTATAGTAGATTTATATTTTGTTATTATTATTTTTTGTCTCTTCTTTCTTTGTTATTTTATTGTGAGTTTATGGTTTGGATCCATGAGAAAGGTCAAAGATTAATACGTGATATTGTTCCTTCTTCATTTGTATCAAAGAAAAGGACTAAAAATATTTCAATGTCATCAGAAGAATCATCTTCATCATGGAATTCCAAAGGCTAAGAGGGCAAAGTTATTTCTGAAAAGGACCATCAATTTCATAGGTAGATCCACAAAATCTTGCAAGTATAGGTACTCAAATTCATGTGGTAAATAGACTTAATATTTTGGTTAATGTTATTATGAGTGGGAGCTAGTTTTCAGCCTTATTTCCTAATGCTACCCAACCCAATCAAGTATCCATGACTGTTGGTATGCCTACTAAAATTGGATTTGGTACATTTGTTTTAACTTCTAGAAGTCAATTGGATTATACTCCATCCACACAAATGGTTGGTCCATTCTATCGTTCTCAATAGTTCCTTCATAAGTCAATGCTATGTACTATGCTAATACTCCTAATTATCCTTTTGATATTGTTCATCAACAAAATTTACAAGCTAATTAGTAGAATTTGTTGAATGCTTTAACACATGTTTCCCAACATACATTGGCACCATTACCTAATCAACTAATTTCTCATTCTCTTCCTATTCCAACACAAGTATCTTTCATATCAAATATTTTTTCTATAGTTTCTCAATTGGGACAACTTGGTGTACTTATGAATTATCCTAATATGACTCAATTCATCAACTGGTAGCATAACCTACCATTCCTTTTAATCCAAAACATGTTCCTATGTCTTGTAATACAACTGTTCTACCCCTAGTGCCATATCAAACTACATTTATGCAAGTACCCCAACAACCCTATTCTAATACTCAATCATTAATACATATTCCTCAAAGTTTTCAATCGATATTCAATGTGCAGACTTCTCAAACATAATCTATGCCTTCACCATAAATTCCACATCAAGGATTGCACCAACTACCACACACATTACCTCATCATTGAGTGCCCCCAGGCAACCAATTTAATCAATTTTTACAATTTCAAAATCAAGTTCATTATCATGAAATGCCTAATTAACTTTCATTAAAGGATTTAATGGGGAGGAAATCAATAGCTACTCTCTCTCTCCTTTTTTTATCTACTAGACAAGATGTTGAGATTAAAAATTTATCAACATTTTCTCAATTCTATGGTATAGATGATGAACATCCATATCATCATATACAAGCATTTAAAACATTGATAGTTACATGTGGTAATAACACTACAAAATGTATTAAAATGAGTGTCTTTCCTCTTACATTTAGAGATTGTGTGTTATCATGGTATAGATTGGTAAAATAATATTCTATTCAACTATGGGAAGGTTTTAAGGATGAGTTTTAAAATTGATTTTTATCTTCTGCAAAAATCCACTTATATAAGAAACAATTTTTAGGCTTTCAACAAAAAGAAAATGAAACTTATGAACAAGCTTGTGAGTGTTTTAAAGACATTAGTACAAGGAACCTTGATCATGATTTTTTAGAATGTCAATTATTAGGATTTTTTTGATGGTTTGACATCTATCACATGGTAGAGTATTGATTTTTCTTGTGGTGGTATAATTATGAGAATGACATTGGAAGTAGCTTTTGTTACGTTAGATCAAATAGTGGGTTAGAGCAAAAGTTAGCTTGTGAATAAAAAAGCCAATATGTTAGAACATATAGTTATGATAGGATTGGAAAAACAAATTAAGGAGCTTAATAAAAAATGATCATCTCTATCTATGTCATCTAATGATAGTATGCAAGGCCAATCTTTCTAGTGTCCACAATAAACGTCATTAGTTCATGTGAATGAGGGAATTTATAACACTAACCAATCATAGGATAGAGGTATGGATTTTTCTTATGCTTGTATAATTCATAAGAATATTGACCACAATGTTCATTATTGTCCCATTTTACCCTTCATTAAAGAACAAGCTAATGTTGTAGGCAGTTAAGATGGATAGGGGAGAAGTGTAACTTCACAAGCTAGGGGATGGAATTCTAAAAAAATCCAAAATTTTCAGTCATGTCCTCCATTTTGGTCCAATTATCCAAATTATAATAACAATTTCAACCATTCTTGGAGACCTAATGAAACCCATGAGTTTAAATAGCAAATGCTACAACAAAATGAAAACTTACAACATACTTTGTAGCAACAAAATGATCATTTAAGTAAGCTTATTCAAGTCTTACAACCTAAGGACATATTAGTAGAACAAATAGAAAGAAATACTAAGAATCAAGGAAGACAAGAATTACATATAGTTTTGTCATCCAATAGTGACCAATGTAATGTAGTGACTAGCAATAGAAGAGTTATCTTCAAACTTCTTTTCAGACGATTGTTAAGAACAAAGAATTAGAGGAGGAATCTGAAAGAATCGTTGCAAAGAAAGTTTCTATGAAGGAAGTTCCTAATTTAAAGATTCCTTAGAAGGAAATCATTAATTCTTCTTTTCTACAAGCACGTTTTTCTCATAGATTAGAATCAAATGAGTTGATGATAAGTAACTTGAGAACCTTTTTAAAGATGTCACCCTACATGTTTCATTATTAAGAGCAATTGAAGATACCCCTCCAAAATGCAAAGTATCTTAAGGAACATTATGTTATGAAAAAAATTAAAATACCTAAGCATGTTAACCTTACTGAAAGTATCACAAATATTTTGAAGGCTAGAATGTCTAAAAAGGCAATAGATCCTAGTAGTCCTACGATTGCTTGCATGATTTTGTTCTTTTCTTGATGGTTTTAGTGGTTATAATCATATTTCAACTACCATAGAAGATTAACATAAAATAATGTTTACTACATTATGGAGGACATTTGCATTTTGACATATGCCCTCTGGGTTATATAATCCTCTTACTATATTTCCAAGGCCTATGACATCTATTTTTTCAAATTTGAATGATTCATTTCTTAAGGTTTTTATGAGTGATTTTCAGTCTATGGTGATTCATTCTCTGATGTCTTGCATCATCTTGAATTAGTCTTGCATAGGTGTATTGATGAGGATCTTAGATTATCTTGGGAAAAGTGTCATTTCATGGTCTCCTTTAGTGTTGTGTTAGGTCACATTGTGAGTAAGAATGGAATTTCGGTATATCCTAAAAAAACAATGGCTATTTCCCATCTTACTCCTCCCATTAATGTGAAAGGTTTACATGCATTTCAGGGACATGCTAGTTTTTATAAATGATTTATCAAATATTTTTCATTGATTATTCAACCATTGGTAAAATTTTTACAAAAAGATGTTGTTTTTAAGTTAATTGAAGATTACTAAAATGCATTTGAAACATTAAAACCAAAGCTTTTTTGAGCACCAATATTATAGGAACTTGATTGGAGCAAAGATTTTGAGCTTATGATAGATGCCTCAGATTTTGTAATTGGAGTTGTATTGGATCAACATAATGATAATGTTCCATATGTTATTTATTATATTTCTAAGACATTGACCCCTACTCCAATTAATTAGCCTACTATAAAAAAAGAGATGTTAGCAGTTGTATATAGTTTACATAAATTTAATTATTATTTAATTAGTTTTTGCACTATAGTATTTATTGATCATCCTACTATTAAATATTTGCATAATAAACAAATCAAAAGTTCAGGATTAATTTGTTGGTGTCTTTTGATGCGAGAATTCAATTTGGTGATTCATGATAAGAAGGGATTTGAAAATTTAATGGTAGGTCATTTGTCCATATTGGAACATAATGTAGATTTGAAGACATTTAACACATTTAATGATGCATTTCTAGATGTGCACCTATATGCCTGTTGGGCTAGGGCTATTATTTCTATGGTTCCAAATCCTTAGTATGTAGATATTGCTAATTATTTAGCTATATGCAAACTACTAAAGTCTTGGACTAAAGGATAAAAATTAGCCTTTATCATCAAGGCATAATAGTTCATTTGGAAAGATCAATTCATGTATAACATTTTCAAAGATTAGATCATTCAATAATGTCTACCAGAACAAGAACAATATGAGGTGATTTCTTTCAACCATGATGAAGTGTGTGGAGATCAATTTGCAACTGAGAAAACTTCATGCAAACTCTTTGCTAGTTTTTATTGGCCTACTTTTTTAAAAGATACTTATGCATATTGTAAGAGATGTGATCAATTCTAGCAAATGGAAGGACTCATAAGATAGCAAGACATGTCATTGTTACCTGTCTTGGTGGAGTGTGAGCCCTTCGATTGTTAGGACATTGATTTCATGGGCCCTTTTCCTTCAAGAAGCTCTTGTAAGTATATCTTAGTTTCCATTAATTATGTTACCAAATGGATTTTGGAAAAAAAAAAACTAGGCATGATGATGCAAAAATGATAGTTAGGTTCTTGAGAAAGACTTGATGAGTGGTGAGGTACCCTTAGACTCAACCATATGAATACGAGCGTTTCACGTGCGATCTGGTTAAACTCCAAGGACTAAGTACTTATGCGCCCTAATGGAACACTTAAGGTTAATCAATCGTTGTCTTCCCAAACTTGTATTGTCATGGTTGTATGGTTAAGTAAGCTTGGGGTATATGATTTTTATATCTTTTATCTTTTAATGTATTTATGCTAATAGGGAAAGGTGAAGAGGACTAAGTGACTAACTAATATTAACTATTCACTAACTAAGTTCTAATTGATCCTAACACTATTATCCATTCCCACTTGCTACACACACCCTGAACCAGTGCAACGTTGTTGGGATTACCAAACGCTACTCGTTACTAGGTTACCAAGTGTTACACATGTGCTCAAAGCGATCGTACTAAGTGCAATTAACTAAGAAAGTCAAGGGTTATATAGGAAAGCATTTAAACATTTAACAATAATTAATTGCTATTTAGCTTAGTCCATATGCTACAAGGTTTATCAAAAATTTTGTCTTTATTTCCATACACAAATGTATGCTCAAGTACAATTTGCTCGAATAAAGATCTGTTCACTTTAAGACTCCTATTGTGGGCACATGGAAATTATTCTAATTCTAGAATAGTAAAACTGCTATAGTTTGGCTANCTTGTTTGGCAGCTGAGAGAGAAGAGAGAGAAAAGAAGAAGAAGTGTTGTTGCCAATGCCAAAATTGCACCTTTCGTTGTGCATCCATAGCCATGCCATCAATATTGTTCCTTGCATGACTATTCTAGCACCAATCCATCCTAAGTGTTTCCTCTAGCACCAGTCCATTGTTGTATGATTTCCATCTACACACACAACATAGTCACATATTAGCAAGGATAAATAAATCACAATGCAATCAATACCTTGCCTCACTGTATGGTCTATTGGGTGAGTTGTGATATGGCTAATACGGATTCTAGAGATATAACAGTGGGGACTACCAAAGGTGTAAGGTGTAGGAGTTAGGAGAAAATTGAAAAAAAATTGGAAAAATTGGACCAGGTCCTCCATGACTAATAGCGATCCTCCAGTAGCGATAGAATGGAAAAATATAAGGAATAAGAAAGATGGAGAAAAAGAAAAAACAACAATGCTGATAAAATGGATGTTAGAGGTGGAAATGAACAAAATAAATGTTAATTGTGGAGATGTTTAAAGGAAAGAAGTTAACTGATGCACCAAATATGAATGCCAGTGGGTCCTCCCCAAAGTAGGCTCATGCCCTTAATGCCCTAGGAGTCCCACATTCAAAGAGTCTGTAGGCTCTAAAAATTTCATTTGGAAGCAAGAGTTAAAGTCTTAACCACAAGAATTTATTAAGAAAGAAAACAATGCATCAGCCAAAATATGGACTATTGATACAACTAGAAATGAGGTGGAAAATGGNTTCTAGAATAGTAAAACTGCTATAGTTTGGCTAAGGGTCTAAGTCTAACTGCCTAAAGCAAGGGAAGCCACCTCTTATTTATAAATAATAAGATGGGACACAATATCATAGCTCATCATATCCCCATGACTAAATGAAAACTCATCCTCGAGTTCCTTACAAAATATTGGGAAGGTATGGGATTATTGACTTGAATGACACTAATGGTGAATGGGTGACATGTGAACGGATCATCATTACAATACATGGAAATACTAGAATTCATGACAACAAGAGTGAACACTATACACATTTGACATCTAGCCTTGTTTGGCAGCTGAGAGAGAAGAGAGAGAAAAGAAGAAGAAGTGTTGTTGCCAATGCCAAAATTGCACCTTTCGTTGTGCATCCATAGCCATGCCATCAATATTGTTCCTTGCATGACTATTCTAGCACCAATCCATCCTAAGTGTTTCCTCTAGCACCAGTCCATTGTTGTATGATTTCCATCTACACACACAACATAGTCACATATTAGCAAGGATAAATAAATCACAATGCAATCAATACCTTGCCTCACTGTATGGTCTATTGGGTGAGTTGTGATATGGCTAATACGGATTCTAGAGATATAACAGTGGGGACTACCAAAGGTGTAAGGTGTAGGAGTTAGGAGAAAATTGAAAAAAAATTGGAAAAATTGGACCAGGTCCTCCATGACTAATAGCGATCCTCCAGTAGCGATAGAATGGAAAAATATAAGGAATAAGAAAGATGGAGAAAAAGAAAAAACAACAATGCTGATAAAATGGATGTTAGAGGTGGAAATGAACAAAATAAATGTTAATTGTGGAGATGTTTAAAGGAAAGAAGTTAACTGATGCACCAAATATGAATGCCAGTGGGTCCTCCCCAAAGTAGGCTCATGCCCTTAATGCCCTAGGAGTCCCACATTCAAAGAGTCTGTAGGCTCTAAAAATTTCATTTGGAAGCAAGAGTTAAAGTCTTAACCACAAGAATTTATTAAGAAAGAAAACAATGCATCAGCCAAAATATGGACTATTGATACAACTAGAAATGAGGTGGAAAATGGAGAAAGAATTATGGAAAGAAGAGGATGGAACNAAGCACTTGTTTAAATTTTTTAGGAGTTCCCAACTTTTCCAAATTGATGTTTTTAGGTTAAGGTTTGGAAGTTGGTGATGCTCTTGCTCCAATATATCTATGCTTTTGACGAGAGCGTAAGTTGTTCCCCTAGTTAGTTCCATGCACGTTGGTGAGTTGCTCTCTTGATCAGCTATCAACCACTGGGTGTCTTCTTGTTGTGTGGTTGCTACATATAGGCACTTTTGTATGTTAATTTCTTGGACACACCAGTTGCATGCAGGTAATGTTGAAAATTTCTATACACAATCACACCCTGTATCATTATATGTGATGCATGGAAATTTCTTCTGCTTGATCTTCCCAAAAGTGTTTTCCTTAGATATTTTGAGGGAAAGATTGTGGATTCCTAGGCATGTGTTTATGGTACTTAGTCATGCCCTTCCTATTATTATTGGGAAGTCCCCTTTTTCATTGTTTACTTGTATTATTGGGAAATTAGCTAGGTATGACCACCCACACACAGTGGTAATGATGTCCTCCACTAGTCCCAAGGGAACAGTGATGGACTAGTTAGCCAGATCTAAGCGAATATTGCTCTTCTTTAGTGGAGGCAGGTTGAAGGCTTTATGAAACATCCCAAAATTCAAAGACATTCTTACTTCACCAGGTCTTCACAAAACATGTAGCATTACGGTAGTTCTTTGGGAGATGGATGCTCTGATTTTTAGACTGTTTGCTTTGGCAAGTTTTCTAAGTCAAGGAGTCTTGCTATGCTACACTATGACATGTAGCGTAGCAAACATCAGAAGATGTTTGTAGAAGCACAATGCTATGCTATGGTGTGCTACGCAGCATAGCATAGCATAGCAAAAGCTAGACAATTAGCCCCCTCACCTGATTTCAAGTCCTTTGGCAATGTCTCCTTCCATCAGAAAGCAGTGAACTTGGCCGACATTAGGTCATGTTTGCTGCTACACTATGCTTAGCTACATGGCACAGTGAGGCATAGCAATTTTGTGGAAGTTGACAGAAGGCAACTCAATGTGCAGGATCAACAAGTTCACAAAATTCATAGTGCAAAAGGCAAAGTTCACAGATTAGCGATGATTTTTGCGACTAAGGCCAGTCGCTATGCTACGCTACGCTACGTAGGGTAGCATAGCGTAGCAAACATACAATGAACAGCCTACATGTTTCAAAGGCTTTCTACACATGCAACAAGACACATAACAAGACACTATGCTATGCCAACATGCTACGCTACAAAGCATAGCAAAGTGGCAAGTGGTTATGCGATGTTAATGCACCTCACCTAATTGCACCGTTGTTCTTATTGCATAATTACAACATCGTAGGCTCGTAATTACAGCGTGGTAGGTTTGCCCAACAATCATGCAGGCATGTGTAGCATGGACAGGTCAGCATAGGTCCAAGGCACGTGGTGTTCAAACTACACCTCTCACGCGCCCTGGGTCCTATAAATATCCCATTGAGTGATGCTTAAACTCTCTCTCTAGCTCTCTTTGTCTTTTCACGCTCTAGGGAACATTGTCTCTTTGGACTTTTGGCACTTTTGACATCCCCCTTTTTCAAATATTTTCAGTCCCCAGTCTATTTTCTCGGTAATCTGGTCAGCTAACAGTTTGGTTGGCTGACGAGCAAAAGGTTGGCACTGTAATCTCAAGCATTGTAAGCTTTCTGTTTAACATTGTAAACAGTTAGCATTCTCAACTAGCATCCTATCCTGTTCTTTCCTATTACCTTAGTAGGACCTTGCATTGTTAACGACTGAGCCCGCATTCAAGTGCACAGCCATCTCGTTCTAACGCCTTGGTTACTCTTGGGATCTCTGCACTTCCTAATGCTATGCAACTGATTGAGTCCATCTTGACAGAGCGAGGTGATAGCTTTGAAGTGTTGTATTTTTCTATTGCATTTTACATTGTTTTCTGTTTCCTCTACATTTAAGCATTACTTCGCTTTGTTAGTCTCATTTTCAAATCACACGTTGCAAAAGGTTATATAGACACCGACTAAGTCCCTATCTAATTGACCAGACTATTCAGGGTGCCCCATTTTCATCCCATCCAGCATGGCCCTTCTATGGAAACGAGGTCAAGACTGCCAACGGCCAATGGCCCCTCGACGTTTTTCCAACCGTCGACATTTTTGGTCGCTATAGTCTTTTTGGCGCTAGAAGGAGGGCCTTTTGGTGCCTTCTTTGTGTGTCACGGTAGTCTTGTAAGCCTTCTGCACCCTGATACACATTAGCGTAAACATGACACACATTTGTGGTTGTTTACATGTCGTGCGGTGTAGATCGGTTGTCTCGACGGTTCCTCAGGAGCCCTACAGGACATAAAGCCTCCGATTGCCAATTAACTTACCTCCTTCTCACGATAACCCTATAAGCCTTCTGCACCCTAATACGCATCAGCATAAACTTGACACTTATCTGTGGTTGTTTACGCATTGTGCGGTGTAGATCAGTCACCTCGACGGTTCCTTGGGAACCCTATAGGATGTAAAGCCTCCAGTCGCCAATTGACTTGCATGTCTTATGGTAGTCTTGCACGCGCCCTGTACCCTATTGCGCACTAGCGTAAACACGACATTTTTTGCAGTTGTTTACGCATCATGTGGTATAGGTCGGTCACCTTAATGGTTCCTTAGGAGCCCAGCAAGACATAAAGCCTTTTTGATTGCCTTTCTTTTTTGTTGGTTTCCAACTTATTTTCTCTTCTCAGTTCGCAAAACTACTTAGCTTTCTGATTTTCTCACTTTTCGCATCTACAAAACTATCTAGCTTAGTAACAATGACTTCTGTAGCTACTGCTGTTAACACCTTCAACATGGAGGTTCCCACCATGGTTCAAGGCACTACTGGTGCCAAACAATCATTGAACCTAATGCTGGAAATGCGTTGGTCCCTCAGGATTCAAAACTGAGGACCTAAGGGCTTGGCCCAGCAACATGAGTGTTACAACTTCCTCTGTGTGAAGGTTTAGGCAAACCTGCCTTTGGACGTACACGAGTTCAAAAGCAAACGTAGCTTCGAGTTCGCTTACTATGATAGGAAGGAATTTGTTTCCACTTCTAATGCTTCCATACCTTTGACAAAAACAAAACAAAGGCTACTAGACCAACTAATCTAGTTGACTAGGCTTAGGAAGTAGCAAGACATGGTATCTAACCAGGATGATGTTTTTCAAGATGGACAGGAGGAACTCGATTCCCAATCCAACGAGGGAGGTCCAACCAACCCTGTTCCTGTCCCTCCTACCCAGTCCTTCTAGGCCAGCCCGTTTCCTATCACTGCTCCCTTTGTCATCATGCCTACACTCCCACAGCCTGCAACTACAACCGCAATGGGTAGCCATGTTACCTTCCCGGTGTATCAATGCCCTTATTCCCCTGTTTCATTTGCAGCAACTATGCCTTCACAAACTATTCATCAGTCCATTCCTGTAGCACATCACGCACCAATCACAACTACCCTACTGCATGTTCATACTATACCTACTTCACAATCGTATGCAACTTCCATTTCAATTCCCATGATCACATCTGTTCCACCCAATGTGGCAAGCCCAGGCCCATCCACATGATGGACCCCATTCACTTCTTCGCCTATTCCATAACCATTGCAAATGTCTCACTATGTCCATCCTCAAACCTACCAAACCCCGCAAACAGTACAACCTAACACAAGGCTATGGTCTGTTTCAATGGTGACACAAGCAGTCTATCCGGCGGCTCAACTCGCGGTCGCTGCCCCAACAACACCACTTGCCGGGTGGTGGACATTGCAAGTAGCACCGCTCACGGAGGATACCCCAATAGTATCACCAATGGGTCACATCACCACCCCTGCCATTCCACAGGTGGGAGCTGCCTCGGTAGTTCCCCACGTTGTAGGGTTTGGACAAAGTGTTCCAGCTCATCCAGACCCTCACTAAGAAAATCAAATGCCTCAAGGCTGTTGGGTCCGACACAGTACAAGTCATGGACTTTTACTAGGATGAACTTATCAGCCTTGCAATCCCTACTCTGACATTACCCCCAGGGATGTCTCTCCCACACTTCATGAAGTATGATGGAGAGGGGGATCCCAATGCACATCTAGTTACCTTTAGGTCTAAGTCTCTCCTATTAAAACAATGGCCACACATAATCATTCATGTCTTTGCCATGTCCCTAGCCGGGAGAGCCTTAGATTGGTACTGCGCGCTACCATGCTCATCTATTTCAAATATAGAGAAGCTTTTGACATAGTTTGTGATGCGCTTCAAGTACAACTTAATGCTAGAAAACACGCTGGATCAGTTGATGGGCGTGAAGCAAGAGCCTCTAGAACCGGTCCAGAAGTTCATCCAGCGATGGAGTGCGACCCTCAACGAAATCCGTGAGCCCATTGCGGAAGCCCACCTATTGGCCATATTTAAAGGTGCAGTGAATGACTTCATTGAGTCTAAATTGTACTACATCGCCCCTCACACTCTTAGTCAAGCCTTTACTCAGACTAAGAGTATACAGGATGCGGTCGAGGCAAGCAAAGACCTGGCCTACATCGCTTACAAAAACACCTTCACACAGAAGGACAAGGGTAAGGCCACGACAACCATGGTGGTTACTATGGCAACCGAGGCCAAGCCCAGACCTAGTAACAATGGTAACAAGAGCAACAAGAAACCAGCCATACCGCAGCTAACGCCATGCCCAAGCACGGCAGCATGTCGCAACCTACAATACCCACACCTGAGACATCTACACAATGCAAGCCAAGCTTTGAGTGTAAAGATCGCTCAAAGTACACCCCACTGCCTCTCAAACCTTCAAAAATTCTAAAGCAGCTATTGGCGGTGGGGCACATGCAATACAAGCAAATGTTGCAAGAAGCAATCAACAAACATCAACGCTATTGCGAGCTTCTTAGGAACCCCTCTTTGGCCCTACCCAATGAGCCCCCAGTTCCTAAGTATTTTAGGCTGGATAGGTTTTGTGACTACCACCAACACTATGGTCACAATAGGGATTACTATCTAGCGTTGCAGGATGACATCTAGAGATTGATCGACCAGGGAAAACTGGTGTTGGACAAAAGCAACCCAGTACTTCCTGAAAAATAATCTATGCATGTCTACACAAATCCCCTCAATGCCAATAACGCCGATTATGTCATCAATGCAATTGGCATTAACAATGATCCTAGGCCACCCCAGCAGCCATTCATGGTCTGTGTGCCTCAACGTAGTGCACCATCACCATGAGCAACTAATCAAAGCTCACAACAATCATTCTTTTTGAGAGTCTCACCACTGGCGTCCATCTCTATGCCACCTCTTAGCGAAACCAAGCTACTTCATCTGCTAAAACCATTAGCTCCTTTCATCATAAGGGGGCCAACTCCTTCGACAACCCCCACCTCGCATAAAATAGCTGAACAACCTTCTTGTCTTAAAAAATGAGAAGTGCATTTCGCAAGTGGAACATCAAGAGGAAACACTGCCCAAGGTATTCCCAAGCCTATGTCTCCACCCCCTGCGTCTACGTCTTCATCACCAAAGATGAACGTT